>PVJN01031608.1:0-24858 GCA_004026805.1 Lasiurus borealis | reverse complement strand
GATTTCTTTTTAATTATGAATATTGGGGTATTCCATGGAGAGGTTGTGGGTTCTAAATGTCCAGCAGCCAATTGTTCCTGTACTAACTTTGAGGCAGCTGTGAGTTTTTCACTAGTTAATGGCCATTGATTTACCCACACAGGGGAGTCGGACTTCCACTTAATTTTATCTGCATGAGGTACAGGAAGGTCAATGGCCGTTAGGAAAAATTTTGGCTTCCAAACCCTAATCAGTCCTCTTTGGGTGTCATGGAAAGTGGCTGTTTAATTCCTTGGTTATTTTTTCCTAGTCCTTGTCCTGGCAAAAAACCCTGATTAAGCATTTGTTTTGTAATTATTTCATTGGGGCTACACATAATGAGCTTTAATTGAGATAGGATGTCTCGTCCCCATAGGTTAACGGGTAGTCCTGAGACAATGTAAGATTGCACCTGGCCTGAGTTGCCCTCACTGTCCTGCCAAGTCAGAATCTTCGAACTTTGTTTTGGATTGGTGGATTGACCAATACCCTTGAGATGGGTTATGGAGGTCTCACAAGGCCAACTAGGAGGCCAGAATGCGGTTGAAATTACTGTTGCGTCCACCCCTGTGTCAATTAAACCTTTAAATGCCTTTCAGTCAAGTTTTAGGGTAAGCAAGGGTCTTTCAGAGATGATTTGTTGGGTCCAGTAAATGTTAGAAAAACCGAAGGAGGAATTTAGCCTAGGTTGGTTAATGGAGGCCTTATTGGTGGTGCCTAAGGGAAGCAAGATGAGCTGGGCTATTCTTTGTCCTTTTGCAATGGATATGGGCCCTGAGGGGGCTGAGGCAAGAATGTTCATTTGTCCTGTGTAATCATTGTCAATGACTCCTGGTGTAATGTGAAGACCGGCCAGACAGGAACTACCTCGTCCTATAATTAAGCCGAACATTTTGGGGGGAGGTAATGGTCCAAAAGCTTCAGTGGGAATGATCTGTATCCCTTGTTCTGGTATTAATATTGTGTCGGAGGTGGCACAGAGGTCCAATCCTGCGCTTCCTGGGGTGGCACGGAAAAGGGAATCGATGCCTGGGCGGGAAGAATCTGTTGTGGAACGAACCTGATAGCCCCTTGGTTCGATGTTGATCTCGGGGCCAGGGGCTGGCCCCTCAAGGAGTTTCCCTGCCGGGGTGGAAGGACTTTACCCTCATTATCTGTCTTGGAGTGACACTCGTTAGCCCAATGAAGGCCACGCCGGCAGCGAGGGCAGACAGACTTGGGAGGAGGCCGGGGCTGTTTAGGATTGGGGCAGTTATTAACAAAATGGCCTGGCTGTTTGCAATTGAAGCAAGTTTTCTGGGGTTGTGTGCTCTGTATGTTTGGTTGTTTTGGGGAGAAATTTTCTAAAGCCGCTCCGATAGCTGCACCAATGGTGTGGGAGTGGCCTATCCCAGAGCAGAGTCTAATATAATCAGAGAGACTGGTACCTCTATGAGGTCTGATCGTTTCTTGGCAAATAGGGTTGGCATTTTCATAAGCTAAGTGTTTTAAGAAGGCGCTTTCTGTCTCTCCTTCTCCCACTAGTCTTTCAGCGGCATCAGTGAGGCGGCTGACAAAATCACTGTAAGGTTCGTCAGCCCCTTGACGAAGCTTGGCTAACGAGGTGGTAGCAGAACTCTTAGGAGGAAGACGGCGCCAGGCTTTAAGCCCTGCAACCTGAATCTGGGCCAGTAAGCCAGGGGGGACTTTCGCTTGAACCTCATTAGTTTCAAAAGGGGGGTTGCCTAAAAGTTTGTCTCTTGTCCAAGAGCGGGAATCCTTACTTTCACTATTGGGCTGTGTGGTCTCTCGGCAGTTTTCAACAAAGTCAGTGCGCCAAAGAACAAAATCCCCACCCGAAAGGGTGGCTCTGGCCAGAGATAGCCAGTCATTAGGCGTAAGCCACCTATCACTTAAGCTTTCAATGAGGGCGACAGTGAATGGCGCCGTAGGGCTGTAATCTTTAACAGCAGCCTTGAGGTCTTTGAGATGCTTTAGATTGAGTCTATGATATTTCTGGTTGGGACTGACTGGGGTGGAGTTGGGCTCCTTGGCGTCTGATGTTTTGCCCTCTGACTCTGCATCAGGTGGTTCAGACTGATTGTCATTATCTTTCTCCTCAGGGGACGAGTGGGGGCGGCCTTGGCTGCGAGTGACAGGAAAGGTATGGAGGATAGTCTTTGATTTTGGTTGAGGAGGTTTAGGGTCTTTTGGAGTGGTTGAGAGGGTGGTGAGTTCTGCCTCAAGGGCTCGGAGTTCTTTGATTAATTGGATATGTTCACGCTTTTGCTCAAGGACTTCCTTTAAGGAGGATATGTTTTGGGTAAGACTTTTCTTGGCTTGCCTGAGGGGATCATAGTCACTGGGGAATGTAGAAGCAGGGCCAGAAAAGGAGGGGCGGTTTATGAGGGGAACGGGATTATAAGGCGGTGGTCTTTTGAGGGCGGGGGCAGTAAGACCCCAAGGGTCGTCCCCATCATGATAGTGGGCGGCTTGGTCTTCAAGAGTCTCCTGGTTCTCGGGGGAAAGGCTGTCATCGAATGGATTGTTATTCATTATTTTTAAGGAGGGATACGTTTTTGGAATCTGAGCATTGGAGGGGGGGTTTAATAGGCTCTGGTCTTTCTTTTTCAGTGTCCTCTTGGGGCGGGTGATTAGGTATCTCTATAGCAACTGACGGACAGGTTGAAGAGGGGCGGGAAGCCTCCCTTAAGGCTGCTTCCCCTGTTTTTATTATGTCTTTTATATCCGGGTCCTGATGGTGGACTTTAAGGATATTATGGATGAGATTCCAATAGGAGAAGGCTGTAACGGGTATTTTTTCGGGGCCTAAAGTTTGGTAAAAATCTTGAAGGGCATCGCCTACCCTCTGCCATCGTCTGCAGTTGATGGTGCCCTCAAGCGGAAACCAGGGGCATGTATCATGGATAAACAAGAAAAATTGTCTAAGATCCTTTTTCTTTACTCTTACTCCTCGTGTCCTAAGGGATTCTTTAAGACCATTAAGGAAAAGTTCATGAGAACTAAGAGAGGAGCCCATGGCTGTTGGTATAACTAAGTATTCTCTTCCGCATAAGCCTCTGGGACGTATAAACCCCGTGCCAGGTCAGCCCTGAGGGCAAGACGACCGGACCAGGCACCCAGTTAGCAGTCTCTGTTTACCAGAAAGGCCCTTGCTCACATATCATACATAGATCGGGATGTATAACCCCCATGCCAGGACAACGACCACTAAGACGAAGTGAGCTCAAGGTTTGCGAGGACGTAACAAGGGAACCAGCCGGGTCTGTCACGCCCAACAGGGTGATTTGGAGTTCCTGTCCAAAGCCGTGAGTCGGCTGGACAGGTCGCTTATTAGCGGACCAGAGAATGTAGGAGGAATTAAGGGCAGAAGGTTCTCTTAGTTCAAATGAACATAGGATCTGTCTGTAAAATCATGTGCAAAAATCGAAACCAAGATCGTACTAACAGACGAGTTATCTGTGGAGATCAAAGGACGAGCCTTCACTCACGGCAGTCCGCGGCAGCTCAGGAGGGGGTCCGGCCGGACGGGCATGCAGATGTTCCCCGGAGCGCCGACCCTCGTCACCCCACGTTGGGCGCCAGTCATGCCCTGGCCCAAGGGGTCATTCAACAGGGGCAGCGAGGCAATGCACCTAAAAGAATGAGAAACAAACAGGGACACGAAGAAAGGAGGCAAGACAAATGGTGTTCTGATCAAGCCTCAAAATTTTATTTCCGGTTGCTCTTCTTATATACGCTCAGAAAGGAGAAGGGGAAGGAAAAAGGGGTCGAGGAGGTATGTGGTCTAAGCAGATTGGCTAAGCTAGTTCCAGGTGCTGGCTGCTGATTGCAGATGTGGCGGTTATGCTTTTCCTGGTTGGGGGAGGTTTCAAGTATGCAGTTCTGGCCTTGGGGAGAATTCCACGACCCTTGCTGTATTTCCTGGCTCCTGACAGAATATTGACCCATTTTGTGTTGTTTGGATTCACTCCTTTTGCTGGTCACTGTAACTGAGTTTCATTTTATCATTTCAAATTTATTTGGTGACACAATGTATAGGGAAAATATATAAATAAGTTTGTTTGAGTTGTCTTGCAATATAACCCATTTTTCTCAGTTGATATAATACATGCAAGCTTTGTATATGATCTAAAAATCTAAATCAACAGTGTTGACAGCACAGATTTCTAATAATGACCTAGCTAGTTAGTATGACAGAAGCTATTTTCTTAACATTTAGCATATCCCACTGGCAATGTAGCCTAAGGTTATGCATATTTGGTGCTGATGTTAACCCACCACTGTTTTTATTCTTCATGGCCAAGACTTTAGTATTAAGGTATTGCATAATAATTTCAAAACCATGGTTTATTATTTCTGTAGAAGCTGGAAAATTCGCTATACTGTGTGAATTGTAGCTTCAGCAGAGCTGTCATTTTAATTTGTTTTAAATATTAATGTAGTCTTTTATCTCCCTACTTACATTTTCTTCCTTCTCTTCCTCAAATCTCTCTATATAAAAGCCTAAGCAACCAACCAGTATCTATGATGTGCAATAACCACCAGGGGGCAGATGCTCAATGCACAGGCATGGAAACATGGAACAGATTGATGACTCTCAGAGGGAAGGTTAGAGGGGGGAGGGCAGAAAGAGATGAAATGAAGATCTTATATGCATATTAAAGGCCTAGTGCATAGATTTGTGCATCACTGGAGTCCCTTGGCTTGGCCTGCAGGAATTGGGCTGAAACTGGCTCTCTGACATCTCCCGATGGGTCCTGGATTGTGAGAGGGCACAGGCCAGGGCAAGGGACCTAACTGGTGCACAAATTCATGCACCAGGCCTCTAGTATTATATAAAATACCTTGATCATTTTATAAACAGGCACATTAAAATATTCTTATTCATTGGAATAAGTGGGTAAGAAGAGGATTAGGTGAATAATGAAAGTGGTATATTGGAGCCTGTGAGAACTTGCTCCAGAGAGATGATTATGTGCTTTTATTCCCAACTCTGTCACTTGGTGTGGTGGGGGAAGAAGCACAATGAAAATCAGAAATCAGTACAAATCAGAGCTTCCCCATCATGAGAGAGCAAGGTTAGGTATTTGCATTTACCAGCACACTAAGGGTATAGGACAATGAAACTATGAGGACAGAATATGAAAAAGTAGTTTGAAGCTAAGTGGGAAGTATTAGTTAATTTATTTTTTTAATTAATTAATTAATTTATTTTTTCCCTATTGTCCTCCCCACCCCACAGTACATGCCCTCATCCATCTCCTGCCTAACTCCCCCCCCCCGCCCCATTGCCCTGTATCTACTGGCTCTGCCTACACAAACATGCATACAAGTCCTTCGGTTGATCTTCTAGATGCCCCTCCCCCAAAACCTCCCCTGCCTTCCCACTGTAGCATGACATTGCTTCTTTGTTTCTTTGCTTCTTTGCCTCTACATCTGCTTCCCCCGCAACCTCTTATTCTTATCTTTAAAAACATCTTGCCCCTGTAGGCTAGAAATAAAACCACAGAGCAAAAGAAAAATGTTTATTGTTATTAAAATATGAGATATAGCCAAAACCGGTTTGGCTCAGTGAATAGAGCGTCGGCCTGCTGACTGAAGAGTCCCGGGTTCGATTCCAGTCAAGGGCATGTATTTGGTTGCGGGCACATCCCTCTTGGGGGGCGTGCAGGAGGCAGCTGATTGATGTCTCTCTCTCATCAATGTTTCTAACTTTCTATCCCTCTCCCTTCTTCTCTATAAAAAATCAATAAAATGTATTTTTTTAAAAATATATGTGATATAGCTCAAAATGAATTAATGTTTGAAAGCAATGAAAACATTTCATTGTATTTGTGCCTTACAAATTCACTTTTCTAATTTTAAATAGAATAACTTACTTAGGAAGTAAATTTAATCTAATTTATTCTTTTGGTATATTACTATCAAATAGTTAAGTTATTAAGTAATGGTAATACTTTACTTATCCTAGTTTTTTTTATTTTACCTTTAACATTATAAAAAATAATCAAAAGCATTCTTAAATAATTTGAAGTCACGGATAGCAGTTACATCTTCTAAGGATGTCCATTTTAGTTGGGTAAATTAGCAGAAGACAGTTTTAAATTTAAGCTGAGTCTCACAAAGGCTGTATGAAATGGGCCAGGGTTGTCACTGAAAGTCTAAAATAAGCTTCAGAAACAGAGGTAGGTGGTCAAATAATGTGTAAAATATTATGGACCTAAAAGTATTGCTTGTTCAAAATGGGTGTTAAGATTACCACAAGTCTGGCAAACTCTGTTTTAGAGACAAAAGGATTAGACCTATTTTTCATTAATGCCTTCTTTATTCTGACCAAACTCACCTAGGGATAATGGCCAATACTCTCAAATCTTAAGGATAATCTTTACCTGGACATGCATCATCATTGGCATTCTGATATTAGAATTATAGGTCTGCCAAAGATCAAAAGTGTTCATATAGTTAACTCTCCTGTTCCTAAATAACACTCTGATAAAACTTTTAATCCATGTACATCAAGAGCAATAAACTATGATGAAGATTCAGCATATATGGATAATTTTGTGTGATCAAATAAAACTTATAAATAGATATTTTAAATCTCATATCTTATTTCATACTTATTAAGTTCCCACAATATTGAACAACATACAATTCCCAAATGTCATTTCATTTATTCTCCTAGAGAGGAGGGATTTAACTCTGTTTTAAGATGAGAATATAAATTATGAATAATCAATATTTTGCTGATAGCAATGAAAAATTGGAAACATTTCATTTAAATGACTTTAATTAGCTTGAGTTTTATATAGTCAACTGATCAGGGTGTTGGAGGATGATCAAGGGTGGGGCTGGCTAGAGGGAGGGTCCATGGGGCCAAATAGGGCGGGGGTGGGGGTTGGCTGCTGGCCCTGCCCTTCATCAGGCTGGTTGGCTGCTGCAGTGATTGTCATAGCCACCAGTTATTCTGGTTGTTCTGGTCATTTTGCTTTTATATCTATAGATAATCATATCATATACCAAATAAATTCTTTACATATATTCTCTCATTTAAGCTTCAAACAATGCTTTGAGAAATCATCCACATTTTCAGAGGAAGAACCTAGTCACAAGAGGTTAACTTCACAAAACTTGTTTGAAAAAAAGAGACAGGATTCAAATGTAATTGTCCCTAATTTTAAAGCCCAATATTTAAAAGCCCTTTGCTATATTTCCTTCTATGTTTATGTGATATCCATGTTCTTTAAAAATAGGTCATACTGGGGGAATTTGATTATGGACTGCAAAATAGAAGACACACACATAAAAAAAAAAAACAACCCAACACTTTGTTTTTGTTAGGTGTGATGTTAACAGTGATTATGTAAAAAAAAATGTCCATTTTTACAGAGATGTATACCGAAACATATAGATATGGAAAAATGTGATATCTGGGTTTTCTTTTAAATATTTCAGCAAAGAAAAGGTTTAGATAAAACAATGTGGCAAAATGATGATTGTTGAATATGAGTTATGCATGTATGGGGGCTTCATCATTCTCTATGTTTGTGTGTATTAAACATTTTCATATCACAACAGAGAAGTAATGAACCTAATATAACAAGCCCTCTATTGATAATTCTTCCTTAGTTTCACCTCAATGGCCAAGGGCAGATGTTTTCATATTCCTTTTTTTAAATATATTTTATTGATTTTTTTTTTACAGAGAGGAAGGGAGAGAGATAGAGAGCTAGAAACATTGATGAGAGAGAAACATTGATCAGCTGCCTCCTGCACACCCCCTACCAGGGATGTGCCCACAACCAAGGTCCCACAACCTGGGACCTTTCAGTCTGCAGGCTGATGCTCTATCCACTGAGCCAAACCAGTTTCGGCTGTTTTCATATTCTTACCTTCTATCTAAGGGGTCATGCACAGTGGAACTGACTGGTGCATACTCCCTATTTTCTCCCAAGAATGAGCTACTTTATATCTTGAGCATCAAAAAGTCTTGAAGGTAGTAAATTCATGAATACAGAAGTTATAATATCCATATTATGGCATGTCTACCTAACTAAAAAAAGTTACACTCCCTTCTGATACTCTATACAACATAACCCAACCTTAATTTTTCTCATACAACTTACCATTATATGACATTATGGTATATATTTCCTTATTGTCTTTTTCTTTTCCCTTATACTGTTAGCTTCAAGAGAAAAGGTATCTTGTCTATATTATTTATAGCTATATTCCAAGAAGGTAAAACACATAGTAAACACACAATAAATGTTTATTTGAATGAATTGACAAATTAGTTAAGAGCTAGCTTAAAAATTTGGGGATTTCTACCACTATGCCAGAAAATAATTAATACATTAAGATTCTTTACTATATGCTTAACTAGGAAAGGTCAAGTTGAGGGCTAAGGAAGAAGTAGCTTTACTGTGATGGCACAGATGGTGGAACAAGTGTGCCCAGGAATTTGGAGTCCATAGTTGGCTTGAATGATATATTACCTATTTACACTGTGAGCAATAGTAAGGACAATGAGGATCACTAATCATCTAGGTATAGGTGTCTGCATGGACAAAAGCTAAGGACATTGAGTCAAACCATTATGGACTTCAGAATCTCAGAGTTTCTGAAGTTTCTAGAATTATTTGAGGTCATTGAAAAGTTGGTAAGATGGCCTAGGTCCCTTGTGCCTCAGGTAGATCAAGATTCTTACTCAGCATTCATTGCTGTACATTTGTTAACTATGTCTGGGGCTGGGATTGACACCCTGCTTCAGCTTTGTTCATCCTGCTCTAAAGAAAGCAGAAAAAAATGAAACAATTTTTACATTAATATCCAATGTTCTAGAAAATTTTAATGCTAAAGTGTACTTTATCAACAGCAAATCAGCCCCTTTATTGGACTGAGGTAGAGGGAGACAGCAGTAGGCACTGAGAGCATGACAGGGATAGAAGATAAAGAGGAGTGGGTGTTACAGAGAAAGGGTGAAAGCAAAGACACATTTTAACAATATCTCAGTTTAAGGCATGAGTAATTTAGGTCCTACATGATTGCACTCTTAAGTATCTCTCTAAAATGTTGCACTTTCAACCTCTATGACAAATATCATTGAAGAAAAATAAACATTTAATAAATAATAAGACCTAAGAAAAGTTATCTGAAATTGGAAGAGTTAGAATAGGAATAGAATGTTACTTGTTTTTATTTATTTGTTTGTTTGTTTATATTTAAATTATTTATTATTTAAGTCTCCTTTCCCCCCATTTGACCTCTCCCCAGCTGCTCCCACTCCCTAGCACATGCCCTCATACCCCCTACTGTCTATGTCCATTGGTTGTGTTCATATGCAAGTATACAAGTATCTTCGGTTGATCTCTTACTCTCCATCACTTACCCCTGCCTTCCCTTTTAGGTTGGATGGTCTGTTCGATGCTTCTATGTGTCTGGCTCTATTTTTGTTCATCAGTTTATGTTGTTCATTATATTGTCACAAATGAGCCAGTTGGAGAAAGATAAATATCACATAATCTCACTCATTTGTGGAATGTTACTTGTTTTAGAAGGATAGAATGAACATGCTACAACAACACCTGAAATTTCTTATAAGTGTGGAGAAACTATTAGATCATATCCAAAAAGCTGTACTTCTTTTTAAGTAACATATAAATTTAGTGAATGACCAAAGTGTTAATGTATGGAAAGTATTTATTTTTAAAGCCTATGATCTTTAAATGAAGGCCTATTCTCTTAAATTAAATCATATGTTAGTTATTGACACTAGCTTACAAGCCACAACTGTATAAAAATGAATATCATACATTTACAAAATAAGAAAGGCAAGAATATTATAGGCATCTTAAGCCTATAGTCAAGGAATTTCTAAAAATAAGAACAAATTGTCTTAAGTAATAATATGCTCATCATTCCTTTATCACCTTACAAAAAAAATAAAAATAAAAGAAGAAAGAAAGATGGTAAATTCCAGATAGAGGGGGTGCTACATAGAGAAGAACAAATTGGGAGGGTACTACAAAATTCTATCAGGAAAGCCATTGGTGAAATACTACAAAAGCCCCAATGGCCTTGAAGTGGGCTACCATTTTAACTGTAGTTAAGCCTATTAATGTAAAATTTCCAAGCTATAAGACAAAATTAATTTGGTTACACTCACCTTAAAGTAATTAAATGCTTAAATGTCTCCACCTCCACTACTACTATCATCCACTCACTCCCTGCCTTACACTCCCCAGTAAGAGAAATAATAATAACTCAGACAAAATGGAGTCCTCCAAGCCTTACAATTAGGCATGTACATAATTTCATGATATGGGGCTTTTATCAAGTCAGGATCTAGCAGTTATACTCAACATACTGCATTGCTATCATCAACAAATCAACAAACCACAAGTGGTAGCCAGGATGTGGAGAAAAAGGAACCCTTGTGCACTGCTGGTGGGAATGCAGACTGGTGCAGCCACTGTGGAGAACAGTATGGAGTTTCCTCAAAAAACTAAAAATGGAACTTCCATTTGACCCAGTGATTCCACTTTTAGGAATATATACCAAGAAACTAGAAACACCAATCAGAAATCATATATGCACCTCTATGTTCATAGTGGCAAAATTCACCATAGCTAAAATTTGGAAACAGCCTAAGTGCCCATCAGCAGAGAGTGGATTAAAACCAGTGGTACATCTACACAATGAAATACTACACTGTTGTAAAAAAGAAGGTATTCTTACCATTTGCAACATCATGGATGAAACTGGAGAGCATTATGCTTAGTGAAATAAGCCAGTCGGAGAAAGATAAATATCACATGATCTCACTCATTTGTGGAATATAATGAACAACATAAGTTGATGAACAGAAACAGATCCAGAAACAGAGAAGCATTGGTCAGACCATCAATCCTCAGGGGGAAGGTAGGGGAGGGGGGGTAATGGGGAGAGATCAACCAAAGGACTTGTATGCATGCATATAAGCCTATCCAATGGACACAGACACCAGGGTGGGCTCAGCCATCTTGTGTTACAGAAGCCACCGCCTCTGTAGTGGGTACCGCAATCTTTATGTCAGAGTGATGGTCATTTTGCATATTCCCTCTTTATTATATAGGATTTACTAGAGGCCTGATGCTCGGATTCATGCACATTGAAAGGAAATTAATTAGAAGAAATATTTTAGAGGCCAGGGAGGAATTGTGGGAGATTGGTTCCAGGGCATGTCCACCCTTCTTGCCCTGTTCTGATTGACCCAACTCCAGCAGCAAGCTAACCTACCATTAGCAGTGTCTGCCCCCCTGTGGTTAGTGTGAGTCATAGCAACTGGTCCAACAGGTGACAAGTTGGTCACTTAGTATATTAGGCTTTTATTATATAGAATAATTATATTTATTTTTTACTTTTTATTTTTATCGAATGTATTGGGGTAATGTTGGTTGATATATATATCCTACCTAATAAAGAGGGAATATGCTAATTGACCTTCATGGCATTGAAAAGATGGCACCTGTAGCCAATAAGGAGGGAATATGCTAATTGACTGTCCCACCATCAAAGATCGTGGTGCCCAGTCCCCTCAGCCCCATATGATGTCATATATATTTGGAATCTTGTAGCAAGGTCAAGTCCGCACCCAGCAGGCCCAAGCACTCTGCATACCTGCCTCCAGTGTATCTAAGTCCCCTCAGCCTCCCAGCCACCTAGGGCCAGCCCAAGGTGTAGCCAAGCCTCAGATGGCAGCTGCCCAGCTGACTCCCAAGGTGCAGGCAAGTCTCAGGTTTTGGCTGCCCAGCAGCCCAGAGCTGGCCCAGGCACCGGGAAGCCTCAGATGGTGGTTGCCCAGCCACCGAGGGCCACCTGAGGCTCAGGTAACCAGGGCTGGCTGAGGTTTGCACTGCCAGCAACAGCAGCAGCAGAGTTGTGATGGGGCATCACCTTCCCCTGATTGCTGGGTCACGTCCCACCCCTGAGGGCTCCTGGACTGTGAGAGGGGAAAGGCCAGGCTGAAGGAACCTCCTCCAGTGCATGAATTTTCATGCACCAGGCCTCTAATATATTTACCCTCAATGCTACCTTTGTGAGCCTGGTCACCCCTAACTACCTCCTCTGCTGACCTGGTTGCCCCTAACTGCCCACCCCCATTGACCTGGTACCCCTTTACTGCCCATTCTGCCAGCCTGGTTACCCCTTACTGCCCCCTTTCCATCTGGTCACCCCCAACTTACCCCTTCTGCCAACTTAGTCACCCCTAACTGCCTCCCCCACTGGTCTGGTTGCCCCTTACTGCCCCCTCTGCCATCCTGGTCGCCCACAGAACATTTTCTTGAGTTGTTTATTAGTCCCTCACTAACCTCCCCCCCTTCTGGCCTGGTCACCCTCAACTGACCCCCTACCAACGTGGTCGCCTTCAACTGCCCCTCTTTGCCAACCTAGTTGCTCCTAATTGATCCTCTGTCAGCCTGGTTGCCCCCAACTGCCCCCATGCCAATCTGATCACCCCTACTACTCTTTGCCAGCCTGATCGCCCCATCCAGCATGCTGTTGAGTCATTTGGTCATCCCTCACTAACCTCTCTGCTGGTCACCCCACGCAGCCTGCTGTTTGGTTGTTATTGTTACTGTGACAGCATCCCAGTCAATTTGCATATTCCCCTATTATTAGTATAGGTCATCTGAATACTTTATTTGTCCAAAGTGAAGTCTCCTTTAGTCACTGTTTATATCCATTTTACACTCTTCTATCTCCCTTGATCTTCCTATCTCTCTGGTAATCATCATACTGTTATCATTATAAGATTATTTTTGTTTATTTGTGGGGTTTATTTGTGTGTGCTTAATCCCTTCACCTTTTACACTCAGGTTCCCAACACCCTTTTCATCTAACAGCATCAGTCTGTTCTGTTTGTCTAAGAGCCTGTTTCTATTTTGTTTGTTAGTTTATTTTGTTTGCTAGATTCCAAATATAAGTGACATCACATGGTCATTCATTATTTTTCTCTGACTGGCTTATCTCACTTAGCATATTAATCTCCAGGTCCTATCAAAAGTTTAAGAATTCCTTCTTTTCCAAGGCCAAATAGTATTCCATTATGCACCTCTTTTTTATCCACTCATCTACCAATAGATGCCTGGACAGCTTCCAAATCTTGGCTATTGTAAATTATGTTGCAATGGACATAGGGATGTATATATTATTTTCAATTAGTATTTCAAATTTCTTCAGATATAGTCCCAAAAGATAAATCACTGGGTCATACAATAGTGCCATTTTAATTTTTCTGAGTTAATTCCATACAGCTGCATAAGTCTACATTCTCTCCTACAGTGACAGAGTATTTCATGTTCTCCACATCTGCACCAACACTGTTCTTTGTTCATTTAGTGATAATAGCCATTCTCACAGGTGTGAGGTGATAGCTCATTGTGATTTTAATTAGCATTTGTCTGACTATTAGTGATATCAAACATCTTTCCTATATCTATTGACCATCTGTATGTCATCTTGGAAGAAGTTTGTGTTAGGCCCATTGCACATTTTTTAATTGATTTGTTTGTTTTTCTAGTGTGGAGTTGTATAAATTTTGGAAACTAACCTCTTATCAGATGTATCATTGGTGAATATATTCTCTCATTTAGTGGGATTTCTTTTTGTTTTGATGGTGGTTTCTTTGCTGTGCGGAAGTGTTTTATTTTTCTTTTGTTTCCCTTGCCCCCCCCCCATATATATATCAGCAAAAAAATATTGCTACAAGAAAAGTCCAATAATTTACTACCTGTATTCTACTAGAAATTTTGTGGTTTTGAATCTCACAATTAAGTCTGTAATCTACATTGAGTTCATTCTTGTGTATGATGTAAGAAAGTGGTCTAATTTTATTTGTTTGCACATATATACCCAATTTTCCAAGCACCATTTTATTGAATAAATTATCTTTACCTCATTTTATTTTCTTGCCTACTTTATCACATATTAATTAACCATAAAGACATAGGTTTATTTCTGGCCTCTCCTGTTCCATTGATTGATATGTCTGTTTTTTATGCTTGTACCATACTGTTTGGATTACTATTTATTGACAATTTTTACAGATATCTCCCATTTACCCCCTCCTTTGCCTCTCTTTAGCCAGCCCCTTCCTCAACCCAGGTCTTTACCCCACTATTGTCTGTGTTCATGCATATAAATTATTTAGTTGATCTCTTTCCTCCCATCCCCTTGGAGAATCCTCAATCTGTTGCATGATTTCATTCATCTGGATTTATTTTTTTAGTTTATTTTGTTAATTAGATTCAACATATAAGTGAGATCATGTGATACTTGTACGTATTTCTCTGTCTGGCTTATTTCTCTTAGTATAATACTTTCTCCATCCTGTCTCAAATGGTAAAATACCCTTCTTTTTATAGCTGCATAGTATACCATTGTATAAATGTACCACAAATGTTTTAACCACTCATCTACTGATTGGCAAGTGTGCTGTTCCCAGATCTTAACTATTGCCAATAATGATACTATCAACATTGGGTTGCATATATTCTTTCTGATTTGTGTTTCAGGAAAATTGGATTATATTCCCAGAAGTGAGATCACTGGGTCAAATGACAGTTCCAGATACAATTTTTTTGAAGAAACTCAGTACTGTTTTCCATAGTGGCTGCACCAGTATGCATGCCCACCAGCAGTTTACTAGGGTTTCCTTTTCTCCACATCTTTGCCAGCACTTGTTTGTGAATTTATTGATGGAAGCCATTCTGAAATTGTTAAGAGATACCTCATTGTAGTTTTAATTTGTAACTCTATGATTATTAGTGATGTCGAGTATGTTTTCATATGTCTCCTGGCTATCTGTATGACTTCTTTGGAGAAGTGCCTATTCAGGCCTTTTGTTTCCCTTCCCCCCCCCCCAAAAATATATATATCAGCAAAAAAATATTGCATTTTTTTTAAATTGGATTGTTTGTCTTTCTGGTGTTGAGATGTATGAGTTCTTTGTATATCTTGTAAATTAACCCTTTATCAGATGTGTCCTGGGAAAATAATGCTTCCATACAGTGGTTTACCTTGTATTTTTAATTTTAATGATGATTTATTTTGCTGTGCAGAAGCTTTTAAGTTTGATAGAGTACCATTTGTTTATTATTTACTCAGAGTTGTACCTGTGAAAATACTGCTACATGAGATATCAATACCAGAAACCAATCATTGTTTCACTAATTAGAAAATGTGAACAAGGAACCTGGAAGGCTGGTCAACCTTGAAGCTCTGAGAGGTCAGAGCCAACCACTCCCTATCTAATTGAGACAATGGTAGCTGAAGCAACTTTCCCACCAAATAATCATGTAAATCCTTACTGATAAAATAATCTATCTGTTACTGGAATTGCCTGTTTCAGGGCAATGGGTGTATCCCAAACCTGACTAAAAGGGATGGCAAGGCCAAAGCAAGGGGTAGTCCTCCCACCAGAGGGGGTCTCCCGCCTCCCCCACCCCCATAATATTCCCAAATTAATACTTTTCTAGTCTCTTTTAATTTGTGTGTGGCCTCCTCCAGAGGCCGAACCCTGAACAGGAACCCTGAACCACACGGGATGTGAAAGGAGTTTCCAGAACTCACTGCTTATGTTTTCTTCTAGGATTATATGGTTTAACAATTTAAGTTTAAATTATTTATCCATTTTGAGTTTATTCTTATGTATGATATAAGTTGGTGGTCTAGTTTCATTCTTGCATTTTTGCATGTACCTGACCAATTTTCCCAACACATTTATTGAAGAGAAAATGTTTTCTCCTCTTTCCTCCTTTGTAAAATATTATTTGACCATGTTGGCACGAATCAATATCTGCGGTCTCAGTTCTGTTCAATTAGCCTATATGCTTTCTCTGGTGTTGGAATAAGGATGATCCCATAAGCTCATAAAAAGAGCTTGGAAGCCTTCCATTCTCTTAAATTTTTTGGAATACTCTGAGGAGAATAAGTGTTACTTCTTTTTGAATATCTGGTAAAATGCACCTGTGAAGCCATCTGGTCCATGACTTATATTGTTCAAAGGTTTTTATTTATTACTACTGGCCTAGTGCACGAAATTTGTTCATGGTGAGGGGGCAGTCCCTCAGCACAGCCTGCACCCTCTCCAATTGGGGACCCCTTGGGGGATCAAGCCTAAACTGGCAATCAGACATCCCTCTCACAATACGGGACCGCTGGCTCCTGACTGCTCACCTGGGTGCCTGCCTGATCACCCCTAACCTCTTTGCCTGCCTGCCTGATCACCCCTAACTGCCCTCCCCTGCTGGCCTGATCTTGCCCCCAATAACCCTCACTTGCTAGCCTGATCTTACACCCAACTGCCTTCCTCTGCTGGCCTGGTTGCCCCCAACTGCTCTCCCCTATGGCCTGATCGCCCCTAAAATGCCCTTCCCTGCCAGCCTGATATTGCCCTCAAATTCCCTCCCCTTCCAGACTGATCGCTCCCACCACTGCCCTCCCATGCTGGCCTGGTAGCCCCCAACTGCCCTCCTCTGATTGCCTGGTTGCCCCCAACTACCATCCCCTGCTGGCCTGATCTTGCCAATGGTGAGGGGGCAGTCCCTCAGCACAGCCTGGACCCTCTCCAATTGGGGACCCCTTGGGGGATCAGGCCTAAACTGGCAATCAGACATCCCTCTCACAATACGGGACCGCTGGCTCCTGACTGCTCACCTGGGTGCCTGCCTGATCACCCCTAACTCAACTGCCCTCCCTTGCTGGGCTGATTGCCCCTAATGGCCTCTGCCTTGCCCCTACTACCATGGCTTGATCCAGAAGGAAGTTGGATGTCTGGAAGACGGCTGGTTGACCTGGTCTAATTAGCATATTACCCTTTTAGTAGTATATATAGATTATATAGGAGAGGATTGCTTAAATTCAGGGGGAGCCTTTTTCATTAGGAAAAGATGCTCTCGGCAGACAAAAATACATAACCCCTATATCTGGACTGATAGTCAGCCTTGTGCACTAAACCAGTCATTTAAAAAATTTAACTGCTTTCTTATACCTTACACCAAACAACTGTTGCCTTTAAAACTCTCCTCAGCCCCCATCTTAGGTTCTGCCTTCACAGTTTACCCAGATTAGGTTCTGATTGGTCAGTTTCTATGCCAATCAGTGTCAAAAGCTCCACATCCTGGGCAGCCATTGGCTCCTCGCACTTCACCCAAATTTGGTTCCTTGGTTGGTTTCTATGCCAGTCAGCATCTACAGGACTATCAACAAGCCTGATCAGAGAGGCAAGGCTGATCAGCAGCTCCAGTGGAAGGGCTGACAGAGAGAGAGGCATAGCTGCTGGCCAGGCCCTGAGAGAAAGAGAGAGGCAAGGATTGATCAACAGCTCAACAGCTGCTATGGAGGCTACGGATCAGACCTTGTTTTTCCCTTCAGGCCTTTCTTAGGGCCTGATATGAAGCCCCCTGGGCAGTCAGTTCTGGATCATGTCTCCTGCAGCAGCAGCAGTCAGTGTTAGGTCACCACAGCAAATCAGCACTGATGTCCAGCAGTTGAGCCTTCGGTTGTTTTGGATGTTACAGACCCTGGGTTTTTATATATTAGGATTATTGCTTTAATTTTATTAGTTATAATTGGTCTAGTCATGTTTTCTTATTTTCCCTAATTCCGTTTTAGAAAAGTGTATGTTTCTAGGGATGTATCTGTTTTGCCCAGTTTGTCCAGTTTGTTGGCAAATAGTTCATAGCATTTTCTTACAATCTTTTGTATTTCTGTGGTGTCAGTTGTTACTTTTTCCATTTCATTTTTTATTTTATTTATTGGGTCATCTTGATTTTAAAGATTTTTCAACCTTATTTATCATTTCAAAGAACCAGCTCTTGGTTTTATTGATGATTTGCATTGTTTTTCGGTCTTTATGTCATCTATTTCTGCTCTGATCTTTATTATTCCCTTCCTCCTACTTATTCTGAATTTTGTTTGTTGATTTTTAATTAGTACTTTTTCATTTGAGATTTTTATAATTTCTTAAAGTTGGACTGTTATGCTATGAACTTTTCTCTAAGTACTGTTTTCTCACTGTTTCATAGATTTATTTTTGTGTGTTCATTTTCATCTGTTTCCAGATAACTTTTGATTGCTTCCATGATCTCATTATTAACCCATTCCTTGTTTAATATCATGCTATTTAGTCTATACGTGTTTAAATGTTTTCAAATTTTTTTGTAGTTGATTTCTAGTTTCATACCATTGTGCTCAGAGAAGATGCTTGATGTGGTTTCAATCTTCATGAATTTATTAAGCCTTATTTTGTGTCCTAATGTGTGACCTATCTTTGAGAATGACCTACATGCACTCGAAAAAAACTTATATTTTGATTCTTTGGGATAAAAAGTTCTATAACAATCCGTTAAATCCATCAAATCCAGTGCATCATTTAAGTTTGCTGTTACCTTGTTGATTTTTTGTCTAGAAGATTTATCCACTGATGCCAGTGGGGTATAAAAATCCCCTTCTATGACTATAATGCAGCTAATTTCTCCCTTAATTTCCACTAAGATTTTCTTTATATATTCAGTTTCTCTTATGTTGGGTGTATATATGTTTACAAGGGTTATATCCTCTTGATGGATCCCTTTAGTATTATGTATTGTCTCTTAATATGGCCTTTGTTTGGAAATCTATTTTGTCAGATATAACTATTGCTACTTCAGCTTTTATTTTCGTTTCCATTTGAATGGAATATTATTTTCCACCCCTTTGCATTCAGTCTATGTGTATGTTCTGTTCTGAGGTGGGTCTCTTGTAGACAACATGTACATGGATCATATTTTGTTTTTCTACTGATGGAGCATTTAATCTATTTATATTTAAGGTTATTATTGATAGGTACTTATTTATTGCCATTATATTTTATACCTGTATGTTTCTATATTTATTTATTCTTCTTCTTAAAGCAGGTTCTTTAACATTTCTAGCAATACCAGTTTGGTGGTAATAAATCTCTTTAGCTTTGTTTTTTGGTCAGAGATATTTCGTCTTTAATTTTAAATGATAGCCTTGCTGGATAGAGTAGTCTTGGTTGTATGTTCTTGCTTTTCATTACTTTAAATATTTCATGCCATTCCCTTCTGTCCTAAAATTATTCTGTTAAGAAACAAGGTAATAGCCTTGTTGATGACTAATTAACTCCTCCTTGATCCTATTATGATTCTCTCTTTGTCTTTAACCTTTGCCATTTTAATTATGATGTGTGTTTATGTGGGCCTTTGTGGGTTCATCTTGATTGGCATTTTCTGTGATTCTTGAACTTGTGTGACTTCTCATCACAAGGTTAGGGAATTTTTCAGGCTTTATTTTTTTCAAACAGGCTCTCTATTGCTTCCTCACTGTCTTTTACTTCTGCTCTTCCTATGATTCCAATGTTGTCATGTTTGATCTTGTAGCAGTGGTCCCTCATGCTTTACTCATTTTTTTTAAAATTCTCTCTTTTTTATACTCTGCTTGGGTATTTACTATTATCTTGTCCTCTAAATTGCTGATTCAATCCTCAATTTATTCTAACCTGCTGTTGATTCCTTCTACTGTATTCTTCATTTCAGATGTTATATTATTCATTTTTGTCTGGTTCTTTTTAATGGTTTCTATGTACTTTTAAATGCTTATTATCTCTTAGTTAAAGTTCTCCCTGAAATCCTCCATTCTTCCCCTGAGGTTGCTGAGCATCTTTATAACCATTGTTTTAAACCCTGCATCTGATTGTTGTTGGCTTTTTTCCCCATTTCATTTAATTCTTCTTCTGGAAACTTTATTTTTTTTCATTAGGAGCATATTTATTTGTCTTCCTATTTTGTCTGCCTTTTTGTGTTTCTCTCTGTTTATTAGGTAGATCTAGTATAATTCCCAAACTTGTTATGAGGTCTTTCTGATGTAGGTGCCTTGCATGTCTAAGTTGTGTAATCTTCTAGATCACCTGAGCTGGTTGCTCCAGAAATGTGTGGGTTATGTGCCCTCTCCTGCTGTAGTTGGCTCTTGAATGTTATTCACACATTCATGGATAGAGTTAACTCTCAGCATGACTGACTATAAATATATACCTTGTTCATTGTGCATGAATCACTGTTCAAGGGTTGATTTTTGGGGCAGAGTTGTTCTAGCATGCCCTCCTATCTGCCAGGGTCTCCATTTTTCTTGCTTTTTGTGTAGCCAGCTGGGTCAAACTCTGGTGCATTTTGAAGCCTACAACTGCTTGTGTTGGTTTTTGCCCACCTTGGCCAGAGCTCTGGTGCAGGTGGATGTGAGACATTGTATCTAACAGGCCTTGAACTACCTATTTGGAGCTATCACACTATTCATTGTTTGTGATTGTGTCTATTTAGCCCTGGTGTGTGTGGGAAGGGCCAAGCTGTGCACCGGGATTAGCTTCCTGAATTGCTGGGCTAGGAACAGATCAATACAATTAGAAAGCTCCTCTGAAGTCTGAATTCACCTATCAGGAACTCAATGGGGGCAGTGTGGCCTCTACTCCAGAGACATACCACTTAGTCCCTGAAAAATCTCCAACACTAGCTCCCCAAGGAGGTACACACCATAGGTTCAGGTTGGGTGAAGCCAGCTGTCCCGATTGCAGGATCAAATTTGGCAAAAAGGGATCCAGGGACTTGGCTAAACAGATCAAGAACGCCTTTCATTGCGGTGGCAAAACTAGGCCAAGGGAGAAGATCAAGGGCCCTTGAACTGTGACTCATACACAGTGAACAAAGTCTATCCTTATAGGCTGAGAGTTAACTCTATTCATGAATTGGTGAATAGCATTAAAGACTCAACTATAGTAGGAAAGAGTATATAGCATATAAAGGAATCATTTTTAGAGTATCTTGCTCAGGTGATCTAGAATCTTATAAAACTTTGACCCCTAAGGAACCTATACTCCTCCTCCTAGCTCTGTAGCACAATCACATTTAATTATTTTATTAGTGTTAACTGAACAAATATTTAATTGAGCATCTACATTATGCTCAGCACTTTGGTGGGATATGGAAACATAGAGATTACTGCCACATACTTCCCAATAATAGCTATATGAATCTCATTCTTAAATGTGCCAAACTTGCTGCAAGTACTTTATGTACATTATATCATTTAACTCTCAAAACAATACTATGATGAAATGAAAGCTCCAAGACTTTAAGTGACTAGTCTAAGGTCACACAATAACAGGGCCCAAGCTGCCTTCTTAAAAGTCAGGGCTCTACACCCTTATGACTGCTGCTGTTCAATGCTTTCTCTCAGATTCCTTAAGGATTTCTGCTCTCCCAAGAGCTCATAGTTTACTAAGACTTTATTGTTTTATATATTCTTTATTTTTTAAAGTAGTTTGATACTCTTTTTAAAAAATATATTTTATTGATTTTTTTACAGAGAGGAAGGGAGACGAATAGAGAGATGGAAACATTGATGAGAGAGAGAGAGACATCAATCAGCTGCTTCTTGCATGCCACCTACTGGGGATGTGCCTGCAACCAAGGTACATGCCCTTGACCAGAATCGAACCTGAGACCTTTCAGTCCACAGTCGGACGCTCTGTCCACTGAGCCAAACCGGTTTTGGCTGATACTCTTTTCTAAAAGTCCTTTTGCTTTTGAAAATATCAAGTATGTACCAACTAGAGGCCTGGTGAACGGAATTCGTGCACAGGGGGGTATCCTTCAGCCCAGCCTGCTTCCTCTCAAATCTGGGACCCCCTTGAGGGATGTCAGACTGCCCTACCTGGGTTGGGCCTAACCAGGCAGTCAGACATCCCTCTCACAATCCAGGACTGCTGGATCCCAACTGTTCACCTGCCTACTTTCTTGATTGCCCATAACCACTTCTGACTGCCAGCCTGATCACCCCCTAACCACTCCCATGCCAGCCTGATTGATATCTAACTACTCCCCTGCCAGCCTGTTCACCCCTAACTGTCCTACGCTGTGGGCCTGGTCACTCCCAACTATCCTTCCCTACAGGCCCAGTCACCTCCAACTTAACTAATCTTCCAGCCTGGTCATCTCTAAGTGCCCTCCCTGTAGGTTTGATTACCCCCAATTGCCCTCCCTTGCAGGTCTGGTCCTTGCAGGTCTGCCCTTCCCTGCTGGCCATCTTGTGGTGGCTCTCTTGTGACCACATGGGGGCAGTCATCTTGTGTGTTGCACTGATGGTCAATCTGCACATTACAAAATAGAGGCTTGATACATGGATGGGGGTCAGCTGATTTGCCCTGAAAGGTGTCCTGGATCAGGTTGGGTGTTCCCTTGGGGCCTGGGGTGGCCTGAGTGAGGGGCCTGTGGTGGTTTGCAGGCCAGCCATACCCCTGGGCAACTCAAGCGGAGGCCCTGGTATCTGGGATTTATTTATATTCTATAATGGAAACTTTGTAGCCTAGAGTGGAGCCAAGCCTTCTGCTGGCAGTGCCATTGAAACTTTGTTGCCTTAAACACCTGCCAGGGTTTGCGGAAAGCTTGGCTTCTTCCATCCCCAGGGGCAACCCACGCCTCTTTCCTGCTCTCTCTGTGGCCGTAGCCATCTTGGTTGGGTTAATCTGCATACTCACTCTGATTGGCTGGTGGTCGTGACTGGTGGGCATGGCTGGTGAGTGTAGCAGAGGTATGGTAAATTTGCCTATTACTCTTATTAGATAGGATGACTTCAATAGTTAATAAAGTAATTCTATAGTTAAAAAAGACTTTGGAAAGCGCCTTGTTAGCTGGACAGAGGCTGCATCTGGCAACTTCCTGGTGTTTGGGATTTGTGGGCCACTTGTAGACCTGAAGCTGCCATGGCTTATCACAAAAGTACATTTAGGATCGTTGCTGATGAGGCTAGGGATTCAGCTCAGCTCATTAGGTTCATTTTATTTCTCTAAACTCTCAGAAATTGCACTGTGAACAATTTTAATAGTCTATTTTTATTATTATTCATAAAATTAGAAAGTATACAACAGTAACTTGAACACAAAATTTCCCAGGAGAGGCTCCCTATTCTTTTAATCATGACACATTTTAATTTGCTTTTTTAAGGAGCCGGTTAGAGACAATAGAATTTAAAACTTGGATATTACTGTGTTTCTTTTCAGATTTAACTCCTCAGTAATAGTATCTATAAAAACACTTATCCCAGATCATCATTATATTAATACAATGTTTATAATTCTGAAGTACAGTAATTTTATAATATCTATCTATCTATTTAAAATTTTTATTGTTGAAAGTATTACATATATCCCTTTTGTGACCCCATAGATATTTCTCAACCTACCCCCACACTTCCCAGGCATTCACCATGCTATTGCCTGTGTCCATGGATTATGCATATTTATATATATAAAAGGCTAATATGCTAAGTGTCTGACCATCTGACTGGTTGCTATGATGCACAACGACCACCAGGGGCAGATGCTCAATGCAGGAGCTGCCAAGTTGCAGTGATTGGCAGCAGTGGTTCATGGGTGACACACCCCAAAACCAGAGAGGAGGGAGCCTGATTCCTCCCGGAGCCATGCAATTCCACCTTCAGCCATGGGTTATGTTGTTGCTGGGGCATTATTGGTCCCAAACCTGTTTTAATGCACACTTGCATTCCACACCCTCTATGACAGTAACTTTTCAGAGAATCCTTTCACACTCTGGGACCACTCTGGGGATGTTGGAGAGCTGGTTTCTGCCTGATCCCCACAGGCCAAGAAACCCATCCTGCCTGAGAGAGCCTACTCATTCCACATGCTAGGGAGAGAGCCCGGGAGTTTGGCTCCAGGGCCTGTCTGGCCCATCTCATCCAGTCCCACCCTATTGACCACCTTCTAATTATTTTCCTTTCAATGTTCATGAATCCATGTACCAGGTCACTGGTATGCATATAAGTTCATTGGTTGATCATTTCCCAACCACCCTAACCTGGCCTGCTTTTCCTCTGAGGTTTGAGAGTCTGTCCCATGCTTCTATGTCTCCAGATCTATTTTTGATCATCAGTTTATGTTGTTCATTATATTCCACATATGAGTGATATCATGTGATACTTACCTTTCTCTGACTGGCTTATTTCACTTATCATAATGCTCTCCAGGACCATTCATGCTGTTGCAAATGATAAGAGTTATTTCATTTTTAGAGCCACAAAATATTGAATTGTGTAGATGTACCACAGTTTTAATCCACTCTTCTGATGGGCACTTAAGCTGTTTTATATCTTAACTATTATTAATTGTGCTGCTATGAACATAAGGGTACATACATTCTTTCTGGTTGGTGTTTCTGATTTCTTAAAATATGTTCCTAGAAATAGGATCACTTGGTCAAATGGGAGTTCCATTTTTAGTTTGTTGAGAAAATTCCATACTGTTTCTTACAAGGCTGCACCACTCTGCATTCCACCAGCAGTGTACTAGAGTTCCCTTTTCTCCACATCCTCACCATTCCTTGTCGTTTGTTGGTTTGTTGATAACCAGTCTGACAGAAGTGAGACGGTACCTCATTGTCATTTTGATTTGTATAGTTCAGATGATTATTAACTTTGAGCATTTTTATTTTTCTTTTATTTTTTTAAATTTGTTATAAATGTATTACATGTGTACATATCTTCCTATTGCTCCACCAGCTCACTCCCATGGATGCCCTAACCCCCCAGTGACTTATGTCCATTAGTTATGATTATATGCGTGCATACAAGTCTTTCGGTTGATCTCTTATCTACCTCACCACTCCCTAACCTTCCCACTGTAATTTAACAGTCTGTTTGATGCTTTACTGCCACTGTATCTGTTTGTTCATCAGTTTATAATGTTCTTTATTATCCACTAATGAGGTTGCTTTGGTTAGTATG
>PVJN01031607.1:0-24746 GCA_004026805.1 Lasiurus borealis | reverse complement strand
TATTATGAAAATAAAAGAAACAAGCATTTGGAATATTTAATTGCCAAATAAGGAATTAATAATTTGCATTTGTGTGGAATTTTTGTTTTTGTTTTGTCTGTAAACAGTCAATTTACTCAGTTCCCAATGGGCCCCTCTAGGTCCTTCCATGCCAGTTCTATCACCTTGCCCACACACCTCGAACACTTTATCTGCCGATGCACCCCAAAACAGACACACACCCAGAGGCAGTAGGAATTTCTCTGGTTCAGCTCCCAGCCTTGCTCTTCTTGTTCGTGTAACTTTGGGCCAGTCCCAGCCTCTCTGAGCCTCATTTTCCCATCTGTGAATGGGGAGCAGAATCTCCTCCACCTTGTAGGGAACTCCTGGGTGCAGGTGCATTGCACAGTCCTTCTGGTTTCCTGCCTTCTCCTCCTCCTTACCCTCCTCCTCCACCTCCTTCCCTCCCCTTCCTTCTTCTTCATCCCCTTCATTTTCCCTTTCTCCTCCCTTCATCTTCCCCCTCCCACGCCTCCTCCTCCTTCTTCTCAGCCAATTTAAGCACTAAGGTCATCCCTAAAAGCTGATTCCCGATTCTCCACCCCTCAAGGCCTGTATATTAGTGTGTGTGTGTGTGTGTGTGTGTGTGTGTGTGCGCGCGCACAAGCATATATATTATAGAGATAGAAATATAGATGTTAAATAAGATCTTCACACAATTGCCGAAACCGGTTTGGCTCAATGGATAGAGCGTCAGCCTGTGGACTGAAAGGTCCCAGGTTCGATTCCGGTCAAGGGCATGTACCTTGGTTGCAGGTGCATCCCCAGTAGGGGGTGTGCAAGAGGCAGCTGATCGATGTCTCTCTCATATTGATGTTTCTAACTCTCTATCCCTCTCCTTTCCTCCTTGTAAAAAAATCAATAAAAGATCTTCACACAATAAAGCACGCAATCTAGTTAATGCCAGCTTACTATAGAATATAATGTCTACCTAAATAGCATATTCAAAAAAGGCTTGTCTGGCCAGGCCAATGTGGCTTATTGGCTGAGTGTCAACCTATGAACCAGTTCGATTCCTGGTCAGGCCACATGCCTGAGTTTCTGATTAGATTCCCAGTAGGGAGTGTGCAGGAGGCAGCTGATCAATGACTCTCTCTCATCATTTATATTCCTCTCTGAAATTAATAAAAATATATTTAAAAAAATAAAAGAAAAGCTTTTCTTATAAAACGTCTGGGATGGGGTTACTAGATATTATCAGCATTATAATTCTTCTTGCACATTAGTTTTATTTCAATTTTTATGAGGGCATAAAGGAGAAAATGGGCTGTTATACAATCATTTAAGTTTATCTGTATGAATTTATGATCTTACATATTCAGATATTTTTATTTATAAATGTATTTCCAAGTGAAAAATGAAAATTTATCTATCTATATATCATCTGTCCAAAAAGGATGAAAAAAATGACTATTCTAAATGCAATCATTTAATATTTTATATCTAAGTGTGCATTTCAGTTTACTCCTTTTGAAAATTAAAATTTATTCCACAGATTTCTCAGAATTTGAACAAAATGTGCAAAATCAAGAGGAACCAAGATGGCGGCATAGGTAAACACCTGAACTTGCTGTCTTGCACAACCACGTCAAAACTACAACTAAAAGAAAAAACGGACATCATCCACAACCACTGGAAGGTTGGCTGAGAGGAAGTTCTACAACAAGAAGGGAAGAGAGAAGTACTGAAGAGTGAAGGTATGGAGGCGCGAGTGCTGGCAACTGAATACACTGTGGTCTTTTTCAATCGGGAGGGAGATACAAACTCCCAACTTCTCTAAATTCCAGTATCAGGTGAGACTCTGGGAACCCAGACTAATATGGGGAGAAACCGGACTGTCTGGTATCAGGCCAGAACACAAGGTGGCTTTCTCTCAGAGCTGCTCACAGCGTTCATTGTTCCTGCACGGGGCTATGGGACACAGAGACCCAGGGACCTATCGGGCAGAGTAGACTGGCAGCCATTACGGTTTGCTCCGCCCAGTGATTCCCTGAGACCACCCCCAACCCAATTTGCAACCCCAAGTAAGCTGTGCGCAGAGACCTTTGCCTATGAATGAAACCTAACCTTACAAACTGCAGTTGGGTCAAAGAACCCCAGAGCTTCCAAAAGACTGCATAAGGCTCAGCAGCCTACATTGCTTCACACCTGGGCCTCATCTGGTCACCTCCAAACCCCAAACAAAAAGGAGGAATCTGCATATCTCTATGTAGCTCCTGAAAGTACCAGGGACGTAATAAACTGAAAGAAACATGCAGTCATATTCTGGTTTTTATTTTGAAAGTGTTTAGTCCACATTCGTAGTGTGAATACATGAATAGACTTGTGGACAGAAAAAGGGGGTTGTTGGAAAGTAACCTCAGGAAGTGATCTGATCATAAATTCCTAACCTGGCAGGTCATGGGGGTAGTCATGCCCCAGGCGTACAATTTCTTTAGTACAACGTTTATCTTTGCCTTAAGCAAGCCCTATTCATTTTTTCTGTTCATCTAGGTCAGTGGTCAGCAATCCGCAGCTCGTGAGCCATATGCGGCTCTTTGGCCCCTTGAGTTTGGCTCTTCCACAAAATACCACGTGTGGGTGTGCACGTACAGTGTGATTGAAGGAGTACCCTAATTAAGTTAAGAACAATGTACCTACCTATATAGTTTAAGTTTAAAAAACTTGGCTCTCAAAAGAAATTTCTATCATTGTATACTGTTGATATTTGGCTCTGTTAACTACTGAGTTTGCCATCCACTGGGCTAGGTTAACACACCTTTGCCATAACTACCCTCAAGAGAGCACATCATCTTAACTGTCCTGTAACACATACCCTGCCTTGTGCTTTCCCTGTCATCTTCCTTTGTGCTATGCCAGGACGGCCAAGGGTAAATCTGAGTTGGGGTGGTGAAGGATTTAGAAAAGACAGACTAGAGAAGAAAGCTGGGTCTGGGTGGGGATGCTGCCCTCTCTGATGGAGAGAGACAGTGCCACAGTGTGTAAGCTGTCCCTTTATTTTATAGCCAGATTCCATGAGTAAGGGCATGGTTACAAAGTTCTCTTGAGTTTTGAGTCTACTCAATGACATGCACCTGAACTCTATCAAGCTCATATCACTCAGACACCTGGGGATCATGTGTTCGGACCATAGGTTTAAGCTTACAACTACTATAAAGCCTCTGGCTGTAATTATGCTGAGAGGTCTCTGCCCTCCAAGCTGGGACTTGCACGTGGCTTTGCCATGAGAGGACTGTGCCCTCTCATTAGTCTGAGGTTTGAACCTGTCCAGACACTGTAGCCACTCTTCACATTTCTTAAATCCCCTCCTTCATTTCAAATGCATAAAAGAAGCTGCAAAACTATTGTCCTCTTGAGCATTTGAGATCTTGCTCCCTGGCATTGTCATCAGTTTGGCTCAGATAAACTCTTATAAACATTCTCTACAGGTTTGGATGGTCGACAGGTTATCTCTAAATCTACCGTATTTTCTGGCATATAAGACAACTGGGCATATAAAATGACCCCCAACTTTTCCAGTTAAAATATAGAGTTTGGGATGTACTTACTCTATCAAACAAGGACCGGCATATAAGATGACCCCCAACTTTTGAGAAGATTTTCCTGAGTTAAAAAGTCGTCTTATATGCCGGAAAATATGGGTAGGTGAATAATCAACTGCACTTCACTTTTTAGACTTTTAGTCAAAATTATTTAGGAGAAGTAAAGTAAGTTGAGTTAACTTTTTAATCTGTCTGCCCACTGGGTATTTAATGAAATAAGCAAGATCTGACTAAAACCCACATTTGCTCATCATCCATTGGGCTGCATTAACTTAGTCCTCCCTTTAAAGATTTGTTGAGGAGACTCAAGCTCAGGCTCGGTGTTACCTGCTCTGATGGCTGTTTCAGCTGCCCTCCCACTATGATCTGCGGAGGAGGGCCCTTTTCTCCCTCACTCCAGACAACCTTCAACCCCATTCCCATTCACTTCCTTCTAATATCTCTACGAGACCTGGCCGAGAAAGGAAGTAGATCAAAGGGCATTGTCCCTGTCTTTCCAGAGAAGCTTTCTTTACTGAGGAAAAGGTTTTACAGACTAACAAGTTTAGAGGACGTTGTCCCCAGTGTTTTCCCTTTCTAAAGAATGGTCCATCTAGACGAGAATAATTAAAAGAGCTTATCACTCATGTGGGATATAAAACTGAAACTCGTGAACAGCGCATGGTAAGGGGGAAAGAAGGGCTGAAGGGGGTCCTAATATAAGGTGACAGGAGAAGATTGGACCTTGAGTGGTGGGCACATGGTGCAACATACAGATCTTGTAACATAGAAGCCTACACCTGACACCTGTATGTTCATGTTGATGAATGTCACCCCAATTAATTTAATAAATACTTAAATAATAATAATGACTTGGCTTTAGAAAAAGAAAGTCATAATGAAATGTGGAGTCTAAATTACAGATCACAAAAAGGCAGAGACAGTCTATTCAGCTTGCAGAATTGTTTTTAAAAGTTTTAAGTTGACATTAAAAATTGAGAATTTCATTAAAAAATCTAAATTCTAGCTTCTCTTATGAGATGCTCTGGCCACCCTGGGCCATCATTTCTGCGTGGCAACCTTTTGCTGGAGCAGGCCCTTTCCAGTTCTCCACATCCATCTTTACTGAGGTCAGATGCTTGAGCCAGAGCCACGGATGCCACTTGCATGGCCTCTTCTTTCTTTTCTCATTCGAGACTGCCTAAGGATTTGCACTAGCTCTTACCCCTATAATTCTCTCCTTTCCTGTTGAATCAGCTTCCATATCGCTTAGAGTTTTCTTGTTAAGTCAGTAGTTGCCTCCGTGAAACTCCAACTCAGAAATTCTAGTACATGTTCCCATGATACATCACCTAAAATTCTTTGTGAAAGAAAAGATATTTGAAAGTAATTGTGTGATTACACGTGCAAATACACCTTTGCCTACAACTATCCAAATTCTATAAATGAATTTGCATTGACTTGAAATAAAATTAGACTGTAAAACCAAAACAATTTAAAAGACTAGAGTAAAAGGCAAATATCTAGTAATAAATGTTGACTAGTTGAGGTTAATTCCTCATGTTGTAAAGCTTACTTTCAGTCTTTATAGCACTTACCTAGTGACAATTTGCTTGATGCCTTGTACTCCTGCTAGATCATAAACTCTTGATGGCAGGGATTCTGTCAGTCTTTTATATTGCTGTATTCCAAAGCGAATAGCAAAAAGACCCACCGATTTCATAAATAGATAAAAAAAATATGTCAAGAAATGTTTAAGCAAAGCTATAGTCATCAAACATAAAATAATGTTTCAGATTACTAGCAACTAGGACTGAGGGAGAAGCAGCCAACCGACTTGGCTTGTGGCCTGTCCATATTCCAGGATTATCTCTGTTCCAGAAATCAGTGTGGGAAAACAAACAACCAGACACTCTGCCTACAGTAAGCCACTCTGTGTTCCTAGTTGTTAATGTCTGAGGGAGAGGGTCCAGAGTTCATGCCGCTGCCCTCGGTTCCAGCACAGGACCAGTCTCCCCTGGAACACAGTCATGGAGGTGCTGATTTTCAGATGGGAACTTGGTTGATGAAAAACAAAACACAAATCTGGTTACTTGCCAAGAGAGTTTAGGAGGCGGCAGAATCTCCTTCCTAGTCCTGGCCAACAAGATTAGAACAGGACACATTTCATTTGTGGGAAGTGACTAGGCTAATGCACTAAACTTTCCACCTTCAGAATTAGCCCTGCAGTCTAGGGAAGAGCAAACTGTGATGGCTGGAGAACACTCTAGGAATAGAGCAGCAATTTTCAACATTTTTCATTTTGTGGCACACAAACTAATTACTAAAATTCTGTGGCACATCAGAAAAATGTATTGTTTTTCTGATCTGACAAAGAATAGGAATAAGTTTGATTGAGTTACAAATAATAACAGTAGTAGTAATTACCTACCCTTTTTGCTCCAAAGTGACTTAAAAAAATTTGGTGCTAGACTTATATATAAGGATTTCTGGTACCAAGAATTAACCAATCAGCCCAGCAGCCAGTATGGCTCAGTGTTTGAACCTCAACCCATGAACCTAGAGATCACTATTCGATTCCTTGTGAAGGCACTTGTCTGGGTTGTGGTGGATCCTCAGGAGGGGGAATGCAGGAGGCAGCTGATCAATGATTCTCTCTCATCATTGACGTTTCCATCTCTCTCTCTTCCTCTCCATTCCTCCCTGAAATCAATAAAAATATATTTTTAAAAAAGAATTAACCAATCAGATGCAATCTTATTATGCAACGTGACCAATAAGATGCAACTCTATTATATGACCTATTCCAAAGTTGGATTTATGGTTCAAGAGAGGACATTCACACCAGATAGCTGTTGATCTGTTGAAAATTGCTAGAGTAGAGATTCAGGAGGGCCATTAAAAATCCTATTGGGCAATCTTCTCTGAGTTTTGAGCTTGTAGAACCAGACAATCAGTGGGTCAGGGCTGCCTGTCACTTCGTAAGCCCATTCAGCAGATACAGGGTTGAATCATATATGAATGTTTATTGTAATAATGCCGATAGTATGGGAGAGTAGCAGGTCATCCACGAAAATCTGCTCTACCCTTCCCCATAAGCCAGCTGTTTATATTGGATAGAAGGACGATTACGCGCGGGAAAGTAGGAATTACAGACATGGGGAAGTAGGCAAAGTGTAATGGTTACAGGCAATGCAGGCTGGGGGTATGGCAAAGGTGGGGGCTTCTGGGACAGACTGTTTCAGCAACAGGGGTGTTAAACTTTCCGTGAAGATAAGCAGTTCTTGGGAAAGGAGGATGGATCACATTCCGATGTGAGCTCCCATGTCCTGGGGCATACAACACTCAGCCAGGCTAGAATGTGCTTTTTCTAATCCGAACAGAACCATCATGGTTAACTGAGCACGGTTAATATTTCTTACAATTATAGTTAGTCTCTGTGGGAACCTCTTTCCACGTCCCACGTGGTTCAGGGTTCCCGGGTCAGGGTTCAGGTTCTGAAGGAGGCCACACGCAAACGAGAGACTAGAAAATATTAATTTGGCGATATTGGGGGGGCCAGGCGGGAGCCTTCCTCTAGTGGGAAGGACTGCCATTTGCTCTGGCCTTTTTCTCCCTTTTATTAAGGCTTTGGGACACCCCCCTAGCCTTTAGGCGGGAAATAACAGAAATTAACATGATACAAACAGATAGTTTCAACTAAACAATGAGTAATCAGCTCTGACCTTTCAGAGCAATTAAGGTTTGCCACCCTTCTGGCCTTCCGTTTACATCCACCTAGTGAGAACAATATTTGGTCTCCACCTTTCTGTTTCTGCCTCTAGCACTTGTAGATGCCAAACTGCCACCTTTTTGTGATGCCTTCTGGAACTCGAAGCTGCAGCTTCTGCATGGACCCTCTGGCCTGCCAGGCACCTCAGATGAGAGCTGTGCCCAGGCCAGCACCAGCCACTCACACATCCCCAGCAGCTCACCACCTGCTGTTGGCTCACCTGCTGCTGCACCCTGGCAACCAGGCCTGATGGCCCAGCTGGTGTGGCTGTGGGCTCTGCTGTCAGCCACACCCGAGATCACGCCGTCTCTGGGGCTGCACTGGAGGAAGTAATGCGAAGCCCTCAAGGCCTGACATCGCATCTCAGGAGCATGAGGGAACCCAGCAGCATCAGCAGTTTGACCGGTGTCACTGTGACATGAAACGGTTTGGGAGTGTGCCCAGGACCAGGGTGACCTTAAACTTGGTGAGGGTTTCAGCGAGGTGCTGGAAACAGGGCAGATTTGCCCGTGGATTAGCCTGCTCTAAGACGTGGTTGGAGGCTGCAGACTTTCCATCCTGAAACCAAGGCCTAATTTGTCAGAAAGCTCACAGAGAAGGTCCCCGTGCTGGTAAACACTGCTGAGATGCACTCAAACCCTCGATCGGCCACATTTTGGCACTAGGCTACAGTTGAGCTGGTTCCTCGGACCCCTGTTTATATCTCTACAGCTATTCAGAGCTTAAAAAAAAAAATAGTCAATAATGCTCAAACTGGTAGCTTCAAACAGCTTTCAGTTAAGGAAGTTCTGCTGAATGGTTTTGTGGCCACTGAGTTGTGGATGTGGTTTTATGTCAGCAAAATCATAGGCAAGTGTGGACTCACTGGCTATAATATTTGAAGACCAACCTTTCACATCTGTTTGGGTTGGCTTATTTTTTGTTTGTTTGTTTGTTATTTGGGTGTTCTTGGACCGTGAGTGATCAGAATGGAATTTGAATTAAAAAAAAAAAAAGGATATATAAGAAAAAGAAAACCATCTCTCATGACTAAGTTAATTTAGTGTAAAAATATCATTGACGGTGAAAGTATAAAAGTAGCAATTAACCTTTCTTCTATCATTAATAGTTTCCTTGCCTCGGGATTGCAATGGAAGAGGGTATTCTTACTGTATGGAACTTCATTGAGATGGTATTGTGTTTGAGGCAGGGCAAAAGTTTGTATGCCTCCTTACACCAGCTTTTGTGATGTTATTGTTTGTGAATCAATTAGGATAACATGATTTCCTTCCAAAAAAATAAAATAAAAAATCCTGTGGGCAATAGTTATTTCATGATGTGTCTTACTGTGCCATGGTGAGATGGGAAAATGAAATAAAAATAGAGAAAGATGAGACATACTGCAAACATGTTTTAAAACCCTAAGATCTTGATTTAGGTGACAGTGAAAAATACTCATAAAGTGCTGGGTAGACTACCTTACCCTTCACATGCTTCTGTGCTGTGCCGCACATTCATGGACTCCCTTGGGCTCCCTCTGGTGGCACAGGAATCCTGATTACTGACTGTTTTCAGGAATTTCTCATATTCCTTCGCTGAAGCTTTCAATGAAAATAGATTTTTAGCTGATCACTTTTAAATAATAAAATAAAATGAATTAATCCAAAAACAGATGCTAAAAACAGATCCCTAGAAATAGGAAATCTGATATAAGACAGAGGTGACCTGGGAAATCAATAAAGAAATACAAACTGCCGATATGGCTCAGTGGATGAGCATTGGCCCATCAATCAGGAGGTCCCAGATCGATTCCTGGTCAGGGCACATGCCTGGGTTTCAGGCTCCGTTCCCAGAAGGATGCATGCAGGAGGCAGCTGATCAAGGATTCTCTCTCATCATTGATGTTTCTTTCCCTCTTTCTGAAATCAATCTGTGTGTGTGTGTGTATAATTTTTTTTAAGGAAGCAGAAATGCAAACCAACCAGAAAGTAGGCAAATGATTTGGTTAGATATTACACAGAAAGGGAAACATTATGGCCAATAAATATATGAAAATATTCCTAACTTCATTAGTGATCAGAGAAATACAAATTAAAACCAGTGAGTAAAAATGGCAGAAAGTTAAGACATGATGAATTCTTTTTTAATATATTTCATTGATTTTTTTACAGAGAGGAAGGGGAAGGGATAGAAAGTCAGAAACACCGATGAGAGAGAGACATCGATCAGCCACCTCCTGCACGTCCCGCTGTGGAGATGTGCCTACAAGCAAGGTACATGCCCCTGACCGGAATTGAACCTGGGACCTTTCAGTCCGCAAGTCAACGCTCTATCCACTGAGCCAAACCGGTCTCGGCAGAACTGATGGATTTTTTAGGTTTGATGAGAAAATGGAGCTGCTTAATTTATAGAAAGCTTTCATGTACTTTTTATTTGTTTGTTTTTTCCATCATCATTTATCTCCTCTGTGCTCTCTTCTGCTTCCACCAATGCCTTCCCCACTCATACACTTTTTTTTTTTTTAGTGGAAGGGAGGGAGACAGAGAGAAACATTAATGTGAGAGAGACACATCAATTGGTTGACTTCCACATGCACCCTAACCGGGGCCAGGGATTGAGCCTGCAACTGAGATATGTGCACTTAACCAAAATCAAACCATGACCCTTTAGTTCACAGACCGAGGCTATAATTACTGAGCAAAGCCAGCTAGGGTGCCACACGTACTCTTAAAGGCACTGTACATTTCATAATGACTTTGAGTAACAGTTTAGTATTGCCTTAAAGGTTGAAAATGCCATTTCTAATGATCTAGCATTTCTACTCTTTTGTCCCAACCCGAGGATTAAGTCAACGAGGACCCTAGAGGGGGAGTGGGGATGAAAGGGACAAGAGACACAAGGAATGGAGACAAGACAAAGTTCTGATCAAGTCTAGTTTATTCAGGCGGAGTTCGGGGTATTTATAGGGAGAAGGAGGAATGAGGCCTAGCCCTTAAGGTGAAACACCTGGCCTAGCCCTTAAAGCAAAACACCTGGCCTAGCCCTTAAGGCAAAATACCTGGCTTATGGGAAAGAGATAGGGTTTGGGGTAATAGAAACCTAGCCCGAGGTTAATGCTAATGTGGCTGGAGCTTACTACAAAATGGCTGTCAAGCACAACAAGTTTCCCACACTCTTTGATAGCATTTACCCTTGAGAGACATTGGTGCATATACCAGTAGGCATAGGCAGGAGTTTCTTCGCTGCACTGTTCATAATAGAAACACACACACACAAAAACACACACACACACACACCTGGAAACATCATCAAAAGATAAAACTGTGGTATATTCTATTGTAGACTACTATAAGAAAAAGAAAAAGAAAATCATCTCTCATGACCAAGTTAATTTAGTGTAAAAATATAATTGACAGTGAAAGTATAAAAGTAGCAATTAACCTTTCTTCTATCATTAATAGTTTCCTTGCCTCGGGATTGCAATGGAAGAGTGTATTCTTACTGTAGGGAAGATCATTGAGAGGGTATTGTGTTTGAGGCAGGGAAAAAGGAAAACTATAGCTATGAACTAGGAATGAATACGGATAAGAATCTCAAAAATGCTTTTGGGGGTAAAAATGCTATCACAGAAAAATGCTTGGAGTCTGATTCCATTATAAAAAGGTCAAGCAGAGACAATTAAAACAGATCAGAAATATATGCGTAGGTAGCAAAAATATGTGAAAAGCTAAAAGGCTTATTGTTCCTTAAACTGTATATACTTATTATATTTTACTCTTGCATTTATTATATATTTCCACATTAATAAAGGAGAAAGCAATTATTAAAATCTATACTCTGGCCCTAATCGGTTTGGTTCAGTGGACTGAGTGTTGGCCTGCAGACTGAAGAGTCCTGGGTTCAATTCCTGTCAAGGACATGTGATCAGATTTTGGCTAGATCCTCAGTAGGGAGTGTGTAGGAGGCAGCCATTCAATGATTCTCTCTCATCGGTGATGTTTCTATCTCTCTCTTCCTCTCTGAAATGAATAAAAATATATTTTTAAAAACCACCACAGCTCTAGGACTAAACCACTGTTTAAGAAAAAAAATCTGGCCCTAACCAGTTTGGCTCAGTGGATAGAGCATGGTCCTGAAGAAAGGTTCCAGGTTCTATTCCAGTCAAGGACATGTACCCTGGTTGTGGGCACATTCCCAGTAAGGGTTGTGCAGGAGGCAGCTGATTGATATTTCTCTCCTATTGATGTTCCTAACTCTCTATCCCTCTCCCTTCCTCTCTGTAAAAAATCAGTAACATATATTTAAAAAAAAATAAAAAATAAATCTGTACTCTGTGAGAGCAGGGATTATCCTCTTGCTCTTAGTCTCTGCTTTATTTCATTATGAAACTAGCCTCCAAACATGGTTTATGTAACAGCCAAATATCTGTTCCCACATCTTCAAGACTTCCTGTTCACCTTAGCATGATGTACAATTGCTCCAGGTTATAGAGGATTCAAAGCCCTTCCTTCTTGTCTCATGTTCTACCCTCAGGATCTGCTATCACCACACTAATATCAACACACACTTCTTGTTTCTACCATTATACTAAGTACAGTGGTACCTCGAGATACAAGTGCCCTAACATACGAGATTTTTGAGATACGAGCCGTCAAGCGAGCGATTTTTGCTTTGAAATACGAGCAACAGTTGAGATACGAGTAATTGCTCGGATCGGCCGGCTCCACATGACCCACCAGTTTACCTCAACTTGAGCGTCTCATAGTTTCCCACGCCTCAAGGTTACAGAACGAATTAAACTCGTATCTCAAGGTACCACTGTAGTTTCAATTTTAAAAACTGTTCTTTTTATCTCTATCAAGATACCTATCAGCAATAGCTATTTTACATTTTAATAAGTATCTATTTTTAATATGTTGTAGAGAATAAGATTGTCGTACCTAAAGTCAAAGACATTATTTTTATTTTTATTTTTTAAAAATATATTTTATTGGTTTTTTACAGAGAAGAAGGGAGAGGGATAGAAAGTCAGAAACATCAATGAAAGAGACATCAATCAGCCGCCTCCTGTACGCCCCCTACTGGAGTTGTGCCCGAAAGCAAGGTACATGCCTCCAACTGGAATTGAACCCGGGACCTTTCAGTCTGCAAGTCGACGCTCTATCCACTGAGCCAAACTGGTCTCGGCCAGTTTAATTTTTTTAATGCATTTTTATTTTATTTTACTTTTTTAATATTTTATTGTTTTTTTACAGAGAGGAAGGGAGAGGGATAGAGAGTTAGAAACATCGATGAGAGAGAGACATCGATCAGCTACCTCCTACACACCCCTCACAGGGGATGTGCCCACAACCAAGATACATGCCCTGAACCGGAATCGAACCTGGGACCCTTCAGTCCGCAGGCCAATGCTCTATCCACTGAGCCACAGACATCAGTTTTAGATGAAAAGTGCAGACACCAACACATTTGCCTGTAATTATCTGTGGTTTTACTTTTGACAGAAGAATCTTTTGTTTGAGCTGAGTAATCTTGTTTTTGCAATATGATTATAGAATTAGAGGTCCTGACCACTCATGAGGATCTTACACCTGTCATAAGAGTATTAGTGCTTTGTATTTGCATGACATGCTGTGGGCAACATAGCCATTCAGTTGATTATCAAGTCTTGTTAGAAAATGTCTCCCTCATTTTACAGTTTAGCAAACTGAAGACAAGAGAGAAGTTGTAGTCAATCATTTGGTAGGTAAGTTTAAATTATTGCATCTGCAGGAGAAATAAAACTGACAATAATAATAATCTCTTGAACATGGAAGACTTACCAAGTTCTGAGTTTTTCCTGTTACCTGAATGACTTGACTTATGGAAAAGTTTACTAATTAAAGATGGATTTACTCAACAAACAATTGCTGAACACCTGCCAAAATGCAAAGCAACATGTTCAGCACTGACAAAATGATCAATAATGTGATGAGGTGATAATACGGTGTTGCCAAGAAGCTTACAAGGTAGAAAGGGGAATCTACAATATTTTTAAGTCAGGTACTATAATAGCATTTGCATGGGGACTGAAGACTAGACATTGTGCTCTCAGTTAATACACTAAAAAGAGCACCTAGTACTTTTCCTTTACCATTAAAAGCCTTCAGAGAGCATTTAGTAAATTAGTAAGCACACCCAAGGAGGAGAGAACATTCTGACCTATATCAGAGCATTGTTTTTTATAAATAGTATCTTAGTTCACTGGAGGCTATAAATGAGTATTTGTTACAATATTTATTCCTCCTGATTAAGATGATAACAAATGATTAATGAATTCCAATCACAATTAAAGTGAAAAGTTTCGAAAAGTTCCACCTTTCTGTCAAACAGGAATGTCCAGATGATAACAATGATGAATCAGAGAAATGATTGCATAGACCCTCATGCAGTGACAATCATTTGCAACTGTGTCTGATTCTAAAAACTTAGCATAGTTACACTTCTGAACTATTATAAAGACCTTAGTCTTAGTTCAAAGAACAGCTGCACACATGTCTTTGAACTTGAGTAACATTATCTTTGAATAATATACATTTATCAACACAAATCTTTTGTCTTGATTACTATTATGAAAATACCCCATAGTACAGACTAGTAATATTGATGGCAACATAATTAGTAATAGAGTTCTGTGCCCAGCCAGTGTGCTCAGTGGTTGAGCATCAACCTATGTGTTGGAAGCCGCACATTGTCTTCACTAGCAGAGAGGTGTTGACAAGGAACCCGGAAGGCTGGAGACCTTGAGCTGTGAAAGGTCAGAGCTCTGCACCCATGCTTAGTTGAGACAATGGTAGCTGAAGTAACTTCCACCTTTTTGTTTTATGTAAATCCCTGCTGATTGGCTATTATTGGAATTGCCTGCCTAAGGGCTATGGGTGTATCCCAAAACCCGAGTAAAGGGATAGCAAGGCCAGAGCAAAGCACATGTTTCTCTTAAAAAAAATCAATAAATGAAAATTAAAAAAGAAATTGCCAGAGAAATTGGAAAAGATTTTAATTAAATGATGTTAAAATACAACACAAAAGTTATAGGGACAGCTAAAGCAGTGTTTAGAGAGAAATTTAAAGCTTTAGATGTTTTTATTTGAAGAAAGGTCTGAATAATGACCTAAGATCAAACCATAAAAAGCTAACAAAAAGAAAGTAAAAGAGATAGACCAAGAAGGCGACATAAGTAAACACCTGAACTTGCTGCCTCCCACAACCACTTCAAAACTACAACTAAAAGACAAAATGGATATCATCCAGAACCACAGGAAGGCTGGCTGAATGGAAATTATACAACTAGAAGGAAAGAGAAAACCACGAGACTCAGAGGAGGTGCAGAAGTGAAGTGCGGAGGCCGGCACACAGAAAGGGGCTGGCAACCTAGTACGCTGTTGTCTTTTTCAGTCAGGAGGGAGATACAAGCTCCTAACTGTTCTGAACTCCAGCTCTTGACCAGACTCTGGGGACCCAGACTCATAGAGGGAGAAACTGGACTGTCTGGCATCAGGCTGGAACATGAGGGTGGCTTTCTCTCAAAGGTGCTTGCAGCGATCATTGTTCCTGCATGGTGCCATGGGACCTCTTCCAGGCAGGGCTGATGGTGAGCCATTGCAGTTTGCTTCACCCTGGTGATTCCCTGAGACCCCCGTTCTACCAAATTTAGAACCCCACCTAAGCTGTCCACAGAGGCTTTTGCATATAAAGGGCCTGGCCCTTTGCAATCTGAAACCTAACGAAGGCAGCTGGGTCAGAGAGCCCCAGAGCCTCCAAAAAAGTAAGACCCAAGGCTAAACAGCAGCTTGCATTGCTTCACAGCTGGGCCTCATATGGGCACCTCCAAACCCCCAAAAAAGAGGAGGAATCTGCAGATCTCTCTGTAGCTCCTGCTGGCTGACCTAGGCAGTAGCTGACTTTGCACCTCCAAAATCTAGTGTACCCAGTGGTCAGAGTGAGACCATCCAGATTATAACTCTTTAGATCCATAAGAGATACACACTCAGGGGGCAGACTCAGTGAGCGTCAAAGCCCCATTGAAGCAAATCTTACCCCATAAGGGTGTCTCCAGCACAAAAGTTCTCCCATCATAGACACAACTGATCCTCACAGTGATACCAACAACAATCAAGGCTTAACTACAATGAAATAGTACACACAGCCCACAAAGGGGTGCACCAAGAGTGTCCACCTCAGGTAATAAGGGAAGCTGAGCCACTGGGCCCTATAGGACACCTAGCACACAAAGCCATTCTGTCAACACAGGGAAGCAGCCAAAACTCAGAGACAAAGAAACAGGTCACAAATGAAAGATGTGGAGGAAAGCAAATGAATGGATATGGAGTTCAAAACCACATTATAAGATTACTGAAGAATCTTCTAGAAACCTCTGAGAAATTTAGTGAGACCCTTAAGAATATGAAAAAGGACCAAATAGAAATTAAGCATACAATGACTGAAATAAAGAATAATATACAGAGCTCCAACCATAGACTACAGGATCCCAAGAATCAAGTCAAAGATTTGAAATGCAAAGAAGCAAAAAAAATCAACTGGAAAAGCAAAAAGAAAAAAGAATCCAAAAACATGAAATTAGTGTAAGGAGCCTCTGGGACAACTTCAAGCAAACCAACATCAGAATTATGGGGGTGCCAGGAAGGAGAGAGAACAAGATATTGAAAACCTATTTGAATAACTAATGACAGAAAACTTCTCCTACCTGGTGAAAGAAATAGACTTACAAGTCTAGGAAGCACACAGAACCCCAAACAAGAAGAATTGAAAGAGGACCACATCAATAAAATGCCAAGAGAAAAAGACAAAAGAGAGAATCTTAAAAGTAGCAAGAGAAAAAGTTAGTTACCTACGAGGGAGTACCCATACGACTGTCAACTAATTTCTCAACAGAAACTGTGCAGGCTAGAAGGGAGTGCCAAGAAATATATTAAGCGGTGAATAATAAGAACCTACAACCAAGATTACTCTACCCAGCAAAGCTATTATTCAGAATTGAAGGTCAGATAAAGAGCTTCACAGACAAGAAACAACTAAAGGAGTTCATCACCACAAAACCAGTATTATATGAAATGTTGAAGGGTATTCTCTAAAAAGAGGAAGAAAGAGAAACCAAGATAGCGGCATAGGTGAACACCTAAACTCCTACCTCACACAACAATTTCAAAATTACAACTAAAAGACAGAACAGGCATCATTCAGAACCACAGGAAAGCTGGGTGAGTGGAAATTCCACAACTAGAAGGAAAGATGGGAGACTAAGAAGAGCTGCAAACAGCTGAGGTACAGAGACACACCTGTGGAGAGGACAGATGGCAGAGTGCCTGGCTGGTTTCATCTAGCGGGAGGGAGACTGAAACTCCTGACTGCACTGAACCCCAGTTTTGAGCAAGGCTCATATGGGGGGAGTATGGACTGTTGTGAAAAAGGAGGAGGGCACAGAAACTTAGGGGAGCTGTGAAAAGGCAGGAATCTGGAAGCTCAGGAGCGTGAGGACACACAGAGAGGGCTGACTGCTGATTGTGCCCCTGGCTTTCTCTAGCGGGAGCAAGACAGAACCTCCCAACTGTGCTGAAATCCACTTCTGACTGCACTGAACCCCAGTTTTGGGCAAGACCCTTGGTACCCAGACTCATAAGAGTCCCCAGAGCACACAGAAACTCAGGGGAGCCAGAAAGGAAAAGGTCTGGAGGCATGTACACACAGAGAGGGCTGCAATGATTACTGAGAGACACTGAGACCAAGGGGCTGCATAGGGCAGGGCTGATGGGAAGCCAAGGCTGTCTGCTCAGCCCTGAAACTCTGCCCCAGCCAAGCTGAACACAGAGGCTTTTGCAATTTTGCAAATCTTGTATCATAAGGCTGACTCCAGCATAGAAGTTCTCAGGGCCTAGACACAGCTGATCCTGACAACCAATTGGCTTGAAAGTCAATTCCCCCCAGTAATACCAACAGCAATCAAGACTTAACTAAAACAAGACTGCACACACAGTCCACAAAGGGTTGCACCAAGGGAGTCCACCTCAGGTAACTGGGGAGGCTGAGCTACTGGGCCATGTAGGACCCCTGCACACAAAGCTACTCTACCAATTCAGAGAAGCAGCGAAAATATAGAGACAAAGGAACAGATCACAAATGAAAGAAATGGAGAAAAACAAACAACTGGATATAGAGTTCAAAACCACGGTTTTAAGGTTTTTCAAGAATTTCCTAGAAAAGATGAATAAATTTAGCTAGACCCAAGAGGAAACGAAAAAGGACCAACTAGAGATGAAAAAGGACCAACTAGAAATTAAACATACACTGTCTGAAATAAAACATATTATACAGAGACCTAACAGCAAACTAGAGGAAAGCAAGAATCAAGTCAGATATTTGAAATACAAAGAAGCAGAAAATATTCAATTGGAAAAGCAAAAAGAAAAAGAATCCAAATATGTGAAGATAGTGTAAGGAGCTTCTGAAATAGGCTTACAAGACCAGGAAGCACACAGAACCCCAAACAAAAAGAATCCAAAGAGGACCACACCAAGACACATCATAATTAAAATGCCATGGGCAAAAGACAAAGAGAGAATCTTAAAAGCAGCAAGAGAAAAACAGTTAATTACCTACAAGGGAGCACCCATACGATTGTCAGCTGATTTCTCAACAGAAACTATGCAGGCCAGATGGGAGGGGCAAGAAATATTTAAAGTGATGAATAGCAAGAACCTAAAACTAAGATTTCTCTACCCAGCAAAGCTGTCATTCAGAATTGAAGGTCAGATAAAGAGCTTTACATATAAGAAAAAGCTAAAGGAGTTCATCAACACCAAACCAGTATTATATGAAATGCTGAAAGGTATCCTTTAAGAAGAGGAAGAAGAAGAAAAAGGTAAAGATAAAAATTAGGAACAATAAATATGTATCTATCAACAAGAGAATCTAAAAATCAAGTGAATAAAAAAATCTGATGATCAGACTAACTGGTGAATATAATAGAATCAGGGGAATAGAAAGAGAGTCGACAATTCTCAGAGCGAAAGGGGTGAGGGGAATTCAGGGAGATCCTGGACAAAAATCATACACCTATGGATAAGGACAATGTTGGGGGAGGTAACGGCAGAGGAAGGGGTGGGAGGGGAGCTATGAGGGGAAAAAGAGGAATAAATGTAATAATCTGAACAATAAAGATTTATTAAAAATGCAAAAAAATAAAATCAATAAAAAACATACTCTGATGATGATTAAAAAAATAAAATAAGAAGAGGAAAAAAAAGGTAAAGATAAAAATTATGAACAACAAAATGACAACAAATGCATATCTACCAACAAGTGAATCTAAAAATCAAGTGAACTAAAAATCTAATGAACATAATAAACTGGTGAATATAATAGAATCAGGGACATAGAAAGGGAGTGAGCTGACAATTCTCAGGGGGCAAGGTGTGTGGGAAGTGCGGGAAGAGACTGAATAAAAATTGTACAACTATGGACATGGACAATGGGGGGTGGGATTAGGGCATAGGGTGGGGTGGGAACCTGGTGGAGGGGAGTTATGAGGGGGAAAAGGAAGAACAACTGTAATAATCTGAACAATAAAGTTTTTTTTATATATATTTTATTGATTTTTTACAGAGAGGAAGGGAGAGGGATAGAAAGTCTGAAACATCGATGAGAGACATCGATCAGCCGCCTCCTGCACACCCCTCACTGGAGTTGCGCCCGACCGGAATCGAACCCAGGACCTTTCAGTCCACAGGCCGACGCTCTATCCACTGAGCCAAACCAGTCTCGGCAATAAAGATTTATTTTAAAATAATAAATGAAAGTACATCTTTTGTATTTTTGGCTTGTGTAAATAAATCAATATTTTTAGGCTAATGGAATCCAGTTTTCTCACTATTGGAGAAAGAAGTTACAAATATGATAAGGGGAAGGGCTAGCATGAACCCTGGAGGTGTTGCTGTGGGATTGGAGGTATGAATGTGATTTACTATTTTTAAGAAATAGAGGTAAACAATTTTCTATATATTTTATACATATTAGTGTATAGTTACATTTTCCTAGCTTTGTCTGTTAGGGTCGAAACGTTCACCGCTCAAAGGAAGGCCCCAAGAGACGTTCTCATGCAAACAGCAAAGTGTTTATTCACCAGCATGCTGGGGCTCACAACGTACTCTGAAAGCAGAGCAGAGGCTTAGAGCCCAGAACCAAGTTACAGGGTATTTTTATAGTAGTCTGGAAACAAAGACTTCAAACAAAGACTTCCGAGAACCCGGTGACCTTTACATAAGATTAACGGCACTCTGCATATTTCGGGTTACCATGAGATTATGATAACAGGATGCAGTTGGTGGTTATCTCTGGGTTACTCCCTTGGGACATCTGGGCCATGTCTCCCTCCGCAATTTAGCTACAGGCTGTCTCGCTACATAAGATTAACAACCTGCACCTGGGTTATAGCACTCTGGGAGTTTATGCTCTGTTCTCAACCCTGAGACTGTAATTACAGGATGTAACTGGGGGATATGATTTTAAGCCAAGCTGTGTTAACTCCAGCCCAATCCTGATTTTTGCAACCTTACATGTCTACTGAGAAGACCTAGAAACAATGACACATTACCAGCAGTACATACACCTAGTACCCAGATTTGTTTCCTTTATTTTCCTCTTGAAGTAGGGAAAGAACAAAAAATTAGAGAAGTGCTTAAAGAATGACTAGGATGTGTCAAAGGTTCAAAGGATCTAACTTGAAGGTTCTCTCACTACCCAGATTTAGGACAATTTGAGCATCAAAATAAATGATAGAAATGGAATATAATCCATTGAATAAAATAAGATTCTACAGTGATATGAATGATTGGTTGAATGAATGAATGAATGAATGAGAAAGAAGGGAAAACTCTTACAATAGAATACTTACTAAAAAATGTAGAAGAAATGGTGAAGTTAGACATTATAGTGGATGTTAAACAGAATATTTACATAATAGCAAAGTACTTCCCGTCAATTACTTAATATTTGCATAGGGAAAAATATTAACTTTACAATGAAGAAATCAGGTGGCCACTGCCTTCACCTAGTTCTTCAACTTAACTAACATTAGCAATTTCAGGACGGTTTGACATTGTGTCTCCTAAATCAATCCTCTAAAAATAATATGACATAATTTCTGTTATTCCTGCCAAAAGTGAATAATTTAAATGTAATTATGACAAAACATCAAACAAATTCAAATTAAATAACAATTTACACAATATCTGACCTGTACTCTCAACACCGAGGAGCTGTTCCAGATTACAAAGAGACCAAATGAGTCATCACAACTAAATACAATATGAAACCCTGGAATGGGTCTTACACAAGAAAAAACAAATAGGTATGAAGAAAATTATTTGGGCAATTGAAATTTGAATATGGACTTCAAATTATATAATAGTATAATTTCAATGTTAAACTTTCTGATTTAGACCATTGTGATGGTTATGTAAGAGAATGTCCTTGTTCTTAGGAAATACACACAGAAGTGTTTGGGATAAAGGGCACCATTGCCCTCTCTATACCTGTTAACAACTTAATTTTAAATAATTCAGATAGAAAATACAGCTCAGCTGGGTGTGGCTCAGTGGTTGAGCATCAGCTCAGGAATCAAGAGATCACCAGTTCGATTCCAGATCAGGGCATATGCCCACATTGCAGGCTTAATCATCGTTGATGTTTCTCTCTCTCTCCCTCTCCCATTCTCTATGAAATCAATAAAAATATATATTAAAAAAAGAAAATAAATAAATAACTGGTCTGGCTCAGTGGATAGAGCGTTGACCTGTGGATTTAAGGGTCCCAGGTTCGATTCCGGTCAAGGGCATGTATCTTAGATGCAGGCACATCCCCAGTAGGGGGTATGCAAAAGGCATCTGATTGATGTTTCTACCTCTCTCTCCCTCTCCCTTCCTCTCTCTAAAAAAAAAAACCAATAAAATATATTTTTAAAAATATTTTATTTTTTTTAATATATTTTTTATTTATTTCAGAGAAGAAGGGAGAGGGAGAGATAAAAACATCATGATGAGAGAGAATCATTGATTGGCTGCCTCCTGCACGCCCCCTGCTGGGGATGAAGCCTGCAACTTTTTTTTTCAAATATATTTTATTGATTTTTTACAGAGAGGAAAGGAGAGAGATAGAAAGTCAGAAAAATCGATGAGAGCGAGACATCGATCAGTCGCCTCCTGCACACCCCACTGTGGAGATGTGCCCGTAAGCAAGGTACATACCCCCAACCGGAATCAAACCTGGGACCTTTCAGTCCGCAAGCCGACGCTCTATCTACTGAGCCAAACCAGTCTCGGCTGAAGCCTGTAACTTTGACCAAGATCAAACCCAGGATCCTTCAATCCACAGGCCCAGACTCTATCCACTGAGCTCAATTGGCTAGGGGATGATCCTTATTCTTATGAACAAACCCTCTATTCTGATAATTCCCACCATTCTCTATTCCTCAAATATGGTTGCAGTTTTGTCTGGGAAATACTGAGAAGTTGGGAAAATATATTCCACTTTATTTCCACCTTTAATAACAAAGAGCAGGAATCTACTCAGGATTAAGTTTGCCTGGCCATAACTTCAAAGTGTTCACAAAGCAATTTTATCTCTGTTAACCATGCTACTAAGGAATTCATGTAATCCAAAAAAGGACAATGTGTGTCTGGTGTGAAAAATCTATCTACAAAAATCTGCAAGATTCAATAGGTAGAAATGCTTTATAAGACCGGATAAATCTGAAGCATTTTTGTTTTTATCATTATCAACATCATACATGCATTTAGCCTAAAGAACTAAGAAAGTCAACAATTTTGTTAAGAAAAAGAGCAAAACCCAGACCTCCTTACCCACTCTTAGAGACCACCACTTTCACTTTTTGTAGCTGATCATTTTGATGTTTACTGTCATGTCTAAACAATATGCTTAATTGTTATTTTCCCCCCTTCTGTTTTGTAAGCTAGATGGGGAACTAACTCTCTTTGTTCTTCCTTCACTCACCACACAGGTATTCACCCTTCCCTTCCTTCCATTCTCCCCTGGCCCCCACCTTCCAAAAATTGTTATATCCAATTTTTGGTCAAACCAAGATGAAGGGTTTACATCAGTGGTTCTCAACCTGTGGGTCGTGACCCCTTTGGGGGTCAAAGGACACTTTCACAGGGGTCGCCTAAAACCATCGGAAAACACAGATATTTACATTATGATTCATAATAGTAGCAAAATTACAGTTATGAAGTAGCAATAATTTTATGGTTGGGGGTCACCACAACATGAAGAACTGTATTAAAGGGTCGCCGCATTAGGAAGGTTGAGAACCACTGGTTTACATAATATGACTATGTCAACACTATTCACCCCTGAGACAAGGAATATACCATGATTTTCTTAAAATTCTGAACATGTCTTTATTTTCCCTGGAGTTAATAATTTTCAAATGGTTTAGTTTTTTTATTGCTTCTCACTAACCCAGCCCGGAACTCTTTGACAGGAGTCTGAATCTCTTTTCAGGTCGTTCGGACGCATTCAATGTTCCATTGTTTCCACCTTTCAGAGAAGGCTCTCTCGGCCCCTGTGGTCCCCTGTCTGAGTGGTCTGTCCTCGTGCCTGTTGACAGCTGCCGTCCTGAACTCTCCCTTCACCGTTATCCTCTCCTCCCCTGTCTCTTGGGCTGTAAGTCATTTTCATGTTCCAGTAAAGTCCTAAGAAACAGGCAAAGGAGATTTGTCTGGGTTATGTTTCTGAGTCTTTGCCTGTCTGAAAATATCTTTATTCCCTTCTTGCACTTGATTTGACAGGAAGGTTGGAGTATTTACAATGTACTCAACGCTCTGCCCTGCTTCACTGGATAACCTCCTTTCATCTATGTAAACATTTTAGTCCAGGTGTTCGCAGCCGCCGTCGCCTCCAGCTCGCCGAGCTGCAGCCGAAGGAGAAGGGGGTAAGCAAAGACGTCTCTGTACCGTGGCTCGTACCGAGCAGGCTGCCTGCGAATCAACCGGGGGCAAAGCCCCGAGGAGGCAGCTGGCGACCAAAGCCGCTGAAAGAGTGCGCCCTCCACTGGAGGGTGAAGAAACCTCATCACTACAGGCCCGGTACTTGGAGAAATTAGATGTTATCCGAAGTCCACTGAACTTCTGATTCGCAAACTTCTGGTGCGAGAAATTGCCCAGGACTTCGAAACAGACCTGCGCTCCCAAAGTGCAGCGATTGGTGCTTTGCAGGAGGCGAGTGAGGCCGATCTGGTTGTCCTTTTTGAAGACACCAACCTGTGTGCTCTCCATGCCAAACGTGTCACAGTTATGCCAAAAGACATCCAGCTGGCACGCCGCACACGTGGAGAACGTGCTTAAGAATCCACTGTGATGGAAAACATTTCATTATTTTAAAAAAAAAGTTCTCTTCTTCCTGTTATTGGTAGTTCTGAACGTTAGGTTTTGTTTTGTTTTCCCATGGGGTCAAAAGGTACCTAAGTATATGATTGCAAGTTGAAAATAGGGGACAGAAATCAGGTATTGGCAGTTTTTCCATTTTTATTTGTGTGTGGATTTTTTTTTTTAATATAAATGCGGGGACATAAAGCATTAATGCAAGTCAAATGTTTCAGTGAACAAGTTTCAGCAGTTCAACTTTATGACAATATAAATAAAACTGTTACATTTTTCTGTACAATGCCAGCATTTGGATTTTTTTAAAACAAGTAAATTTCTTACTGATGGCAACTAAATGGTGTTTCTAGCGTTTTTATCATACAGTAGATTCCATCCATTCACTGTACTTTTCTAACTTAGTTGTCCTACATGCAAGTACATCTTTTTAATGTTGTCTGTCTTCTGTGCTGTTCCTGTAAGTTTGCTATTAAAATACATTAAACTATAAAAAAAATTTTAGTCCAGTGTCTGACACATGGCACATGTTCAATACATGTAGCTATTCGTTTCATGTAAGTTACCTCATCCCAGTGAGGCTTTGCTCCAGCTATGACATCCTCCACCTTCCCCACCCCCTACCATCACTCCACCAGTCTCTGCTTGAACTGTGCAGTCAGAATCCCAGCCCTGAGATCAGACTCCATGGATTCAAACCTGCCACTTTCTAGTTGCCTGGCCTTGCATAGATTTATTCAGTTCTTCTGAAATGAGGGTAATAGTGAAATGAGGTCATAGGTCTAAAATTCTAGATGGGGTAAAATGAGTTAATTCATGTAAAGCTCTTAGAATAGTGCCAGAGACATTGTAAATCCTTAGTAAGCCAGAACCATTATTTTTTTTTTTTTTTTTTTTTAAATATATATTTTATTGATTTTTTACAGAGAGGAAGGAGAGAGACAGAAAGTCAGGAACATCTATGAGAGAGAGACACCGATCAGCCGC
>PVJN01031606.1:0-24775 GCA_004026805.1 Lasiurus borealis | reverse complement strand
AAAAAAAAAAAGTGCTCTACTAAAATATTCTGCAAAGGGCTTCTTTCATTCCTGCTTCTTTTAGTCACTTGTCATTGATTTTGCTGTTGTTGCATTCTGTGTCTATGTGGTTTGCCTTCCACAGTACACATACTCTACTGTCTTTCTCATATGCCCTCTTGTCCACCTCCTTTAGAGAACTTTGAGTGTTATGTTTATACATGTGAGTCATCGCCATTACCATAGATTAATATCCGAGAAACACATAGTCAAGCTCACGCTCTTCAAATTAAAATTATAGTTCTAATATTAGAACTCATTTCCCCAATATACTAAAACTTCTGGAAGAAGAAAATGCTGAGTACACCATTACTCCAGCAGACTTTTATACTGTTTTCCAAGCCTGTTCTTAGAAGATTTGCCAAAGATGTTTGGATCAAAGTTTGCCAATTATTTGTTGAGGGCTGGGTCATGTTAGTAAAGCTTAAAGGGTACTGAACTGCAGCGTGTTTGCTGAACGTGGTTAAACCCCTTAACTGGTTGAGACATCCATTTTCTTTCTGCTGAAATGAGTAATGGGACTTCTGGCTCTTTTTAATACAGAAAAGATGCTCTTAGTTATTAAAGAAAGGCTATGGTCTCTAAAGCACTTTTTCTTTGGAAGCTGTTTTAAGCACATACTTTCAGTAGGAAATGGGCCACATAATATGATTACTATCCTTCAGTGTGAACCAGAACGACAGATAATTATTTAATTATAATTTTTAAAAATTAATCTTTATTGTTGAGATTGTTACAGATGGCCCTCTTTTTTCTCCCCATGGTTCCCTGGTTCCCACCTCATCCCAAGCCCTTGCCACCTTACTGTCTGTGTCCATAGGTAATGCATACATGCATATAAGATCTTTGTCTAATCTCTTCTCGCAATCACCACCCCCCACATACACATATCTCTTTCCCTCCGAGACTCGTCAGTCTGTTCCATTTCCATGCCCCTGATTTTATTCCATTCACTAGTTTATTCTGTTTACTAGATTTTTTATTAATTTGAGTTTTAGATTCCATTGTTGATAGATATGGAATTATAGAATTTTATGTATAGAGATTAAATGGAGTTGAACATATTTTAAAAAGGGACACACTCTTAATTCAAGAAAGAGTCTAATCAAAAACCCTACCTAAAGCAAAGAGAATTCCAAATATGATCCCAGTTTATCCAGAAATCTTGGGGTTCTAGGAAGTCTACCAACTTAATAATAACATATGTTGGTGATATACAGAAGAATAAATAATTTTCTTCTCCAAGTTCCAGTTAAAAAATAATTTAGGTAATTGTTAGTCTGCGATGACATTGCAAAATTTATGAAATGAGCTCTCTACATTCTAAAGTATAATTACAATATACCAGGTTTAGGGAAGCAAGCATGCAGAACAATATCTGAGGACCACAGAAAGAAGCAAATATGAGCCATCCCACAGCAAACACTTCATTCCATGCATTGCAGTATGTGTCCTTACTGTGTAACAATATTATGATAGATATTGGTAACAGTCACTAAGTTTTGGCACTTTTCATGTATAATAAGACCTTGCTATGTTTGGCAAGATAAACCTTATTATTATAGTTTTTTAAAATCTTCTGATTTTAGTTGCAGTCAATTATCCACCATTCCACCTACAAACACAAACTATGTGTTCCTGCTAATGTTATCTGTTCCCTCAGAATGTCAACATGTGCATCCTACTTTAAACTTCCTTGACAACTTATTTGACCACTAATGAATTTCCATCCTAGAAAAAGTAAATGTTTCATGATTTAATCCACCCCCCCCCCATTAATAAAAACAATTTCTTCAAAGAACAAAGACAATGCAATAATACCTTGGGTATGTATTATTTGTCTCTTTTTTATTGAAGGCCTTATATTCTTCTCCTTTGCTCCATAAAAATAGATAGTACTATTTTATAACATTATTGTGATAATATTTTCATAATAACTCATGGTTTTCAGCCGAAACCGGTTTGGCTCAGTGAATAGAGTGTCAGTCTGTGGACTGAAGGGTCCCAGGTTCGATTCTGGTCAAGGGCATGTACCTTCGTTGTGGGCACATCCCCAGTAGGGAGTGTCAGAAGGCAGCTGATTGATGTCTCTCTCTCATTGGTGTTTCTAACTCTCTATTTCTTTCCCTTCCTCTCTGTAAAAAATCAATAAAATATATTTTAAAAAATAAAAAATAAATAAATAACCTATGGTTTTCTATTTATATATCCAATAACCTCAAAAGATTGTAAAGACTATAAAGTCAGGTCTTATTTTTAATAATCTTTTATACTCGGTCACTAGTATATTGCATATTAAGTGTTTCATTATAATCAAATAGAAGAGGGGATGAGAACACAGTCATTAATTTCTTGAGTTCTTTCTAGATATAAATTGTACTAACTGCCAAAAGCTAGAGAGAAGCTATCACACAAACATATCAACCTGTGAATATAATATTACTCAGAATAGCCTTCCCAAAACATGAGAATCTAAACATTTTGAGTAAAAATTATTAATGTGTTCACTCTGGAATTGACAAAATAGATATGCTTTGTAGGTAGCATACTGAAAGTTTTTATCAAACCTTCATTATAATTAAATTTCAATATATCTTAACTTTCCCTATGATACTTTTTAAGTGTTTAGAATCACCATATTCCTTCCTAAAGGGAAAACTCAACAAAAAATTCCATATTGATGTCTTGGGCCAGGTTTATTAGAAGTCATCTGTAAGATGAAAATTCATGTGTGAGAGTTATTAAGACTCAGAGGAAATAGTACAAGGGAACCTAAGACGTTCAATCATGTGTGTGCTTTCAGATAAATTCCCAATGTCAGCCTTATCCTACAGGGGAACTGTGGACTGTGAAATATGCCTCACGGTTAACCCAAGGCGAGAAATAGACCTTCATTCACCATTTTAGCACCAGTTCCTGATTGCCTAAGAAATGTCCTCAGAAGAAGACTGTAGGCAGAGGCATTACAACCCAAACATGGAAGAGCATATGCTCACATACAACCAACAGGAAGGAGACATTCCATGTGTAATGCCCATAGCATTTGGTACAACAGTAATTATAATTATGGCTAGCTTAACCATTGTTATCAGACATGCTGGATAATAGGAAAGTGGTTAAATAATTTAAAGAAAAATACATTCTTCATGAGAGTATCATGCAGGTGTTTAAATGATGATGAGAAGGTATTTGTATTGACATGTAAGTATCTTTAGGATACATTAGGTGAGAGGTTAACACATGTTATTTATAATATGATTCAATTAAAATTTAATCTAACAATGTTACAGTAGAAATCCAAAACATTACCGATGGCGGGATGACTCATGCTTCTCATTATTTCTCTCTTATTTTTGCATTTTAAAATTTTTGCATATAAAAAGTATTAATGTTGCAATCTTTTTTTTTTATAATTTCATTTTGAAATCCAGGAATGTATGTCAAGGTTCAGAAATATAAAATAGATAAGATTTTCACATGAGATTAAGTCTTTAAGTACAGGCAACACGGAGAGAAATAATCTAGGCAGGATGTATTTGCAGATGTCATGACACAGAGTATATTTCCAATGCAATTTTAACAAACACACCAGCATTAGGCAGATACATTAGTTGAAAGCTTATAGGCTGAATATAGATCTTTTCCTCTAGAAAAATCTCACCTCTAAGGACGGAGTTTATCAAGTTCCTAGCAGGACAATGGTACCAGTACTTCTTTTCAAAAATTAATGGCAGTGGCCCAGTCTTAAAAACAGATAAGCATTCTTAGAAGATGCAAATTGACACTGAGAAGAAGGGTTCATGTAGAGACTCAGTCCCACAAAAGAGACAAATATATAGCGAGGGAAGGGTCACTGTGAAGGATCTGGAGTCATTTCTAAGGACATTAAACCTTTTGGACCTGTTAGTATTGAAACAACACTGCTGCCTTTTTCAGTAGGTATTACAAGGACAAGTGAGTCCTCCGAATTGCATTAACATGTGTGTTAGGCCTCATTTTGTTACAACTAATGGAAAATTCAACTCAAATCGCCTTAAGAAAGAAATAAAGGCGAAAGAGGATAGAATGTATCAAGCCAGCTGGAACAAGGGAGCGCAATTAAGACTTTCAAGCTTTAGCTTCAATCTATTCTGTTTGCCCTGTTTTCCTGCAGAGTTTTCATTCCTGGTTAGCAGATAGTTGCAAAATGATTAAGAAATACACTCTTTTTTCAGCATCTCTTAGAAGAAAGAACCGTGTTCCTTTTTTCAACAGTCATTTAAAGGCTAGCAATTGAGTCTCATTGAATGGCATCGGGTACCATATTCTTTCCAGGACAATCACTGTGACCAAGAGGATGCAAAGTTCTGAGGTCAGTGTCAGGGCAAGATTATCATAAAAGAATGCTCCAGAGCAGCGGTTCTCAACCTGTGGGTCACGACCCCTTTAGGGGTCGAATGACCCTTTCACAGGGGTCACCTAAGACCATCGGAAAATGCAGGTATTTACATCACAATGCATAACAGTAGCAAAATTTCATGGTTGGGGGTCACCACCACATGATGAACTGTATGCAAGGGTCACGGCCTTAGGAAGGTTGAGAACCACTGCTCCAGAGAATCAAGTGCATTTAAACCTGGTGAACTGGGGGTGTGTGGGAATAATGAGCACTGGGGGAAAGTCAAAACTCTGAGACTATCAGGAGGACAAATTCTCTCTTTTTGAATATTCTTTGTCCCTCAGCTGAAATTGGAAGAGAATGGAATGACACTCAACTTCCTAGTGAGGAACATAAAAGAATTAAGTTGATAAGGCAAAACAATAAGAAAGCAGAAGGCATTGTTGACAATAGCTGGTGCTATTTATATTTTTTGTTATTTAAAAGATGGATGGATGACTATTTTGGATCAGGTAGACAAATATATCTTTTATTGTTTTAGGTTTCCTAAAATATGACTCCTCTAGGATGTCTTGATTTGAGTAATTTAAAACAAAGTTGTTTTTATCACATATATCTTAATCTTCATTTCAAAATTGTCTTTAATAAATACTACACTTGAGTTCCTGGATGCTAATTGTAAAAAAAAAAAAAGATAAAGGATACTTAGCACAAGTATATTTTAAAAAATAAATGGACTTTCAGGAATGTTATTTTCAGTAAAATCATTTTTTCAAAGATATACTCCTTACCACTTCATATTATTATTAAATTTCTAACACAATGTCTCTATATGATTTCACTTAATCAGATAAAGGCATTGTGTTAGAAAGTTAATATTCCATTTTTAAAACAAATGACCATTTGATTGATAATCACTTAGCATATATACTGAGTTTAAATGTGAACTCTATTTTTCCATGCCATACAAATTGTCATAACCAAAAACAGATTATAATTAATACCTTCTCCAGACCCAAGAAGAGTTGGTATTAATGGAAGAGTAGAGTCCGAATAATTATAATTTAACAACATTGAATGCAAATACACATGAAATATATATATAACATTTATCTCTATTTTTTTTTCCTGTCAGCCTTGTCACTTTCACATTAGACCTAAGAGAAGGGGTGGTGTTTACTCACTAACTGAAGAAAGAAAAGATGTCTTAGGAAAGAATAATTCACGTTACTGTATACAGTGATACTCTACGTATAATTATACATTCTGTTAAGTGGTTTGAACATTCCAACCTATTGACCCAGAGGAAGTTTCAATTATGTGGGCAACCGACATGTGGGACTAGAGCCTGGGTCTGTGCGCTTCTGGTCAGAAGTTATGAAATGCAATTCCAGTGGGTTTTTCTATGAAAATTACTATGTTTTAGGTAATTGGAAATTCAATGTAAGGTAAAATATCTAGTAAATAAATTAATAGACAGTACCCAGCGATTCTAGGTGATGGAAATGTACTGTTTAGGAAAAAAGGGGATTGGGTAGTTCACCTTTTTAATTCTGTCCAGCAGAGTAGGACCAACCAGTTAAAATGTGTAGAATCTGCCGAAACCGGTTTGGCTCAATGGATAGAGTGTAGGCCTGCAGACTGAAAGGTCCCAGGTTCGATTCCTGTCAAGGGAATGTACCTTGATTACGGGCACATCCCCAGTAGGGGTCGTGCAGGAGGCGGCTGATCAATATCTCTCTCTAATCGATGTTTCTAGCTCTCTGTCCCTCTCCCTTCCTCTTTGTAAAAAATCAATAAAATATATTTTAAAAAAATAAATAAAATGTGTAGAATCTGTATCAATTGAACAGTATTTATTTTAAAATATTTGGATTGATCTCAGAGAGCAAGGGAGATGGGAAGAGATAGAAACATCAATGATGAGAGAGAATCATGGATCAGCTGATTCCTGCACACCCTCCACTGGGGATTGAACCTGCAACCCAGGGATGTGCCAGACACTGGGTGTTGTACCTTGACCTCCTGGTTCAGAGGTCAATGCTCAACCACTGAGCCATGCCAGCTGAGCTCAACTGAACAATGAACTGAAGATACATTACACCTGGAAAGTAACAAATTTCTTCCACTTTAAATAACCCCACTGGTCTATAAGCGCAGGCAGACACCACTTCTGGGAAGTTCAACGTCACAAATGAGATGCGTAGGTGAGAAAAAGAGAAAAGCAGATTGTAATATAAGAACTTTCTAATAACTATACCAATTCAACAGAGGAACATGTTTATTCGGAAGTTAATGGGCTTTCCAGAACTGGAAGGATGAATAAAGAAACTGGTATTTATGAACCAACTCTTTGTTGGTCTCTAGAACCAGAATGCTGTATATTGAATCCCCACCAACCCATGAAGCAGACTACGTTATCCTCATTCTGAAAACAGATTCAGAGGGCTCCTCCGGACCCGCAAGCTGGAGAGAGGGGCAGCGAAGCTATAAACTCTGGTCTATTTGACACCAAAGACTGTAACAAGCAGAAATGGATTGAGTGCCTGCTAAAAACATAAAGGAGACTTTTCCCTCAGTTGATGATAAATAAACCAGAGGTTCATAAAGGTCTGAAATAGCATGACTTGGTAAGGGGCAGAGGTTTAAGCTTAACCTTAATGCAACATTTTCAAAGTCTATCTTTAACCACCACATAACTGGTTAATTATATCACTGGAATGATGAGTAGAATATATATATATATATGTGTGTGTATATATATATATATATATATATATGTGTGTGTGTGTGTATATATATATATATATATACATACATATATATATATACACACATATATATATATATATATATATAGTAGTATAATATCACACAATTGTATAGCAAATATAATATGATCTGTATTGTATAACATCTGGTGAGAAAAATCTATTTACATCATATCTACCTATTTATCTATCATCTATCTATCTATTTATCTATCATCTATCTCTGTCTATCTATCTATTTTTATATAAGTCCATTAAGATAGATCTCTCTAGGGCTATGTTGCTTGGAATGAACAGGACAGCTTTGATAGGAGTTAGCTTTCTTCTAAGACAGTGGACAGCAAACTCATTAGTCAACAGAGCCAAATATCAACAGTACAATGATTGAAATTTCTTTGGAGAGCCAATTTTTTTAAATTTAAACTTCTAATGCCACTTCTTGAAAATAGACTTGCCCAGGCCGTGGTATTTTGTGGAAGAACCACACTCAAGTGGCCAAAGAGCTGCATGTGGCTCAAGAGCCGCAGTTTGCCAACCATGGTTCTAAGAAAATTTTCCTTCAGATGGTATGCAGCTTTGGGATCTTCATCTGTAATGACCCCTCAGCTGAAAGAAGAGTCAGAATGAACAGGTCAGTCCCTGCCTGGAATTGATAAGAGGGCAGAGTATGCACCCACACTAATTAGGATACACCACTCAGCCTTCCAATGGGGACTGGCATATGGCCACACAGGCTGACAATGGCACCAATAGACAGTTGTTGGTTTTGCCCTCTCAGTCCCATTTCAAGATGAAAACTTCTCATATGTAAACACATTCAGAATTGATTAGAGACAGTGTTTAAAATAATGCCATATGCACATACCTGGGATAAAATTATTTTTCTTACGAGCTATTGAAATTATACCAGTTTTGCTATTGAGATTTTGAAATTTTAATAAAATATTTTTTTCTATCAAATAATTCCATTTAATTAAAATTAAGGCTTCAAGTAACATGTCGGCCAGGGCAAACTTCCTGACAAGATAATTGAGTATAAACCTGAACGGAGATGCATGAAAGAAGAAGGGATGTTAAGGATTTCACTAGAAATTTTGGTAAATGTTTTAATAAATAATTATATTAATTGTTGAAAAAGTTCAAATAAAAACTGAGTTTTATCTTTCTTCTTATAATATCAAATTAAGCAACATGTAGTGGAAACACAAAGAGACAAAAGAGGAAAAAAAAGAAATAAAAAGGTTATTTTCTCATGGTATTTCATTTGGTAAAAAGACAGGGGAAAAAATAGCAAGAGGGAACCTCAGGAACATAAAAATGAAAAAAAGAAGGGAGGCCAGGATGACTGAGAAAGGGGAGGCCACTTTTAAAACCTTTCCCAGGCGCTACTCCGACTCGAACCTTCCTTCATGCATAAAATATGATCACCCATTTTCTCAATGACGCTGCTCCCATTTATTTGCATTGGTGATGCAATCTCTTTATTATTTTTCCCAACTGCATTTACAGTGGTTAGAATCAAAGGACCTCTCAGTTCTTTAGCATCTTCATCTCTCTCTTTCTCACTCTCTCTCAATAAATATATTGGAAGTGGCTATGTGTGTGCACCGATCTCTTAACTTTCAGGCCTAAGCATCTCCTTTCCTGTTTTCTCTTTCGCAGGCACAACTTCGCTTTTCCTTTGCTAGGGAACAGCCCTGCCCTTGGCTAAGTCACAACATCTGGATCCTGATCTCATGTCCTTGGAAGATAAGCAAAAAATAAAAATTGTGCTGAATTCCCCATGTCTTCTCTGTAAGGCCTTTATAAGAGAATAATAGTCTCTCTGGGAAATAGGGGGGGGAGGGTGAAGGGGATGATTGAAATGCTCACATTCAACCGTGGGCCGAAGTTATAATTAGGAGCCCTCTGAAAAGGGGAAGAAAGATCTCGAATGGGGCAGGAGCCCTGACATTCGTGCAGAAGCTGCAGGAGGGACAGGAAGAAGCAGCCGCCGAGAGATGGGAACGTCTGGCACGCGGAGAAACAGTTCTCCTGGCGAGTTAGCAAATTTCAGCCCGAGCTCAGAACAAGTCTATTAGGAACACATGAAAGGCTGGATTATAACATTGTAGCGGATTCATTTACATGCAAACAAGAAAACATCTGTTTCTCAGAATTGCCCATAACGTATCCCCACGTTTAAGAAACAGGGCTACACAAAGTTGGTGTTTGCCCATGTAGAAGAAAAATAACAAATTATTAAAGTGACTAAATAATGTTTAAGTGTCTAAACAACTCTAACTGGTCCAAGCCAAATACATATTCAGCATAGTTCTCTCTCTCTCTCTCTCTCTCTCTCTCTCTCTCTCTCTCTCTCTCTCTCTCTCTCTTTAGTGTCAAGTCAAGTGACATTTGGGACGGGAAGCGTCATGGCCAGTGGGTTATGTGCTGACAGTTAGGTTTTTCCTCGTGAACATTTCTTCCTTCAAACAACCTCTCTGACCACATTACAATGACAAATCAGATATTTTATACATGTGGGCAGACAACTACTTCTCCTCAGCTTGCTTCTTCCCTTCTCGCATCTTCGTTTCAAAAAGTTAAAACGGATAGAAAGGTTGCAGGAGCAATAAGAGAAAATCTTACTTATGTTCTATCTCCTCTACCCAGATTTCCCACTTGTAAGATGTTAGCATCTTTCCTCTATCATTCGATTTCTCTCAGTCTCTGTGTCTTTGTGGCTCTGCCTCTGTCTCTTTCTCTTCTCTCTTTCTAAAACATGTGTGTACACACATGCACACACACACAGGGACAGAGCCATGGTGGTCCTTTTAAAATATGAACGCAGATTCATTGGCATTTCTCCTAAGGAGATGGTGTGGGTTCTTTCATTCTGGATGGACCGTGATGACTTTGAAGAACAGGATATGGTGAAACTGACACCAGGTGACCTCCAAGAATAGGTCATAAAAGGCCTTGCTGCTTGCGATGGCTTTGTCATGTGTTACCTTGGCTTAGACAGAACTTGAACTACCTCTCCCACAATTTCTTCCCACAGGTGTGTCCACAAGCACAAGGGTGGGCCATAAGGAGGGGAATGTAAGCAGAAGCCAGTCTGTAGCTCACAGATGATCTGCTGATCACCTCTCTGGCATAAAGCAGCAGGAAGCCTGTAACTTCTCTACCTGCCCATGAATCCTCCTTCAGCTTCTTCACTCCTAGGCAAGGTGTGTGTGTGTGCGTGTGTGTGTGTGCGTGTGTGTGTGTGCGTGTGTGTGTGTGTGCGTGTGTGTGTGTGTATGTGTGTGTGTGTGTGTGTGTTTAGCATCACCAGCCAGGCTCAGTTGCTCTCAAGTCAGTTCGGTCAAGTGTGCGTGGTCAGGTGGCCAGCTGGCTGAAAGCTGGTTGTCTAGGGTAACTGAGACCGGCAGGTTCTGTCCACGTGTCTCAACCTACAGCAAGTTGCCCGGGGCTGTTTTCTCAGGTCTTAGCAGACTCCCAACAAACCAAGCAGATACGTTCAGGGCCTCTGAAGCTTCTGCTTAGAACTGGCCAGTATATATTTCATGGGCCGGTAATGAGGAATGAGATCTAGACAGACTAATCTGAGCCAGATAGTAAGAACAAACTCTAGTTCACCCTTCCTTTTATTGTTTTATTTATTTAATTTTTAATATATTTTATTGATTTATTACAAAGAGGAAGGGAGAGGGATAGAGAATTAGAAACATCGATGAGAGAGAGACATTGATCAGCCAGCCGCCTCCTGCACATCCCCTACTGGGTATGTGCCCGCAACCAAGGTGCATGCCCTTGATGGGAACCAACCTGGGATCTTTCAGTCCGCAGGCGGACGCTCTATCCAATGAGCCAAACCGGTTTTGAAAGCCCAAAATATTCTCTTACAGGAGACTGTATACCTTTAAGAAAGCCTATAGAAGGCTCAAACATGCTTCTGTATTTCTGTGTGTTTTTATGTGTATGTGTTAGTGTATTTGTGTGCTTGCATGTGTATGTGTTTGTGTATCTGTATGTGCATATGTGTTTGCACATTTATGTATTTTTTGTGTCTCTGTGTGTATGCTTGTGGATATGTGTGTGTGTGTTGTGTGTTTTCGTGTCTTCATGTTTCTGTTTTTATGCTACAAGTGCACTGGTTCTCCAGTACTGATGTTGCTAAGGCCAGACAAATGTGGCTATCATTGTGATGAGCTTCTTCTCAAAGTAGGGACACGTATTATACACACACAAAAAAAACATACACACAAAGCACTTGAAAAGAGAAATAACGTCATAAATGCACAAGGACAGGAAAACACATGTTTATTAAGTGCATTTGACTGGTTTGTATGTTCATATTAGTATTCCTTTCCCACTCACAGGATCCTGAATGCCTTGTGGAAAGGCAGTTTACTGTTAATGGATTTGAGACATTGGAGAGGTTGAAAATGACACACTGGCAGAGTTCTTTGTGGCCGAGACCTATTTCTTTTGTTTACACACTGGCTTAGGAAAATTGAATTCACTTTTTTTGTTTAACTGGACATGTTTTCTATAGCTTATAACAATCTCCATCACTCTCTCACATCCCAGCTACAAGGCAGAGGCATCGTTTAGCTTTCCTGGCTAAGGCAGAAGTCACCCAAATTTGTTCTTGCCTGAAAATACTAAGAGTGTTGGAGGAATGGAGTGTGTGTGTTCAGATTAACCTCTTTAATAAAGGTTTTTTTTAATGTTTTTATTCATAAAATAAAGTTATACACACTATGTATTAGTTGCAAAGCATAGAAACATTTTATTTATCCTCTATAGACAATAATTCATAGTGTACAATTACATTCAGTTCATTTTTTCCTTCTTCCTGTGCTTCAAAATTCTGCTCTGTTTCTGACAACTTGCATGAATTAAGTTAAGAAGTATTCCTTTTCTTCAGGGTCTGTTCTTCCATCAAAATATGTAATGTCTTTCTGTTTATGACTTGGACTTTTAATTTTTTATTGATTTGTTACAGAGAGGAAGGAAGAGGGATAGAGAGTTAGAAACATCAATGAGAGAGAGAGACATCAATCAGCTGCCTCTTGCACACCTCCTACTGGAAATGTGCCCACAAACAAGATCCATACCCTTGACTGGAATTGAACCTGGGACCCTTGAGTCCACAGGCCAATGCTCTATCCACTGAGCCAAACCGGTTAGGGCATGACTTGGACTTTTGATTCTATAGTAGACATAATGCAGTAGGAATACTTAAGGTTAAAAAAAATCGCCTATGACCATTTTTTAACTCATTCAGTCTGCCCCAGTGGGGTGGATAGGTGTTCACTCCCCTTGGCCAATCACAGGGCTCTGTGACCTTAACTTTCACTGGAAGGAACCTCGTGCCAGGAGAGCACTGTGACCTGGCACCTCCCATCCCTGTTACAAATGTCTTAGCTGACTTCCCGGGGCTGGATTCTGAGCACAGGGCTGCCTTTATCTTTCCCGGGGACGCTTTGCCAAAACCCTCTCTCCTCTTTCTCGCCACCCTTTTCCCTCTCCATCTCCTACTTTCATCTTTTTCTAATTATCCTCCGCTGGAATGACTCAAAATCCACATCCACTCAAAGTGAAATTCTTGTGGTCGGGGACCAGGAATTCAGAAGTCAACGTGTGCCGGTTGAAATGTCATGGAAGGGTCACTTGAGGTTGGGGAGGTGTTACTGAACTGAAACATACATGATAACACGACCAGCTCAGCAAAATAGGAAGGAGGCGTCTTAATGTGTTTAGCACCTCCAAACCTGCCTGAGAATGGATGCGCCCCGTCATCCCGATGGTTCTTGATCCTTTTTAAAAGTCTTTCGCATCCATTAGCACGTACGCGGATCACCCACCACTCAGCTCTTCCCTGATTTCACAGCGCGCCTCCCCAAATTTCTCGTTGGTTTGGAATTTGCCCAAGTGTGCGCTAAGTTTGAAACCCATCCTTCCTCCTATCTGGTTTCTCCCCGGTTAAGTTTTGTACCTAAATGTTCTGTGTATATTTTTAAAGGTAAAATGAGTAGGCAAGTACCTGTGGCATTACTAACTCTGAATATTGTTCACTCACAGATAAGGTAGTTCTTTTCCTCATGTATGTTTGGTGTGTGTGTGTGTGTAAAATGTAATTATTAAAATAATAGAACTGACTGGTGGTATGTTCAGGAAAAAAAAGGCCTGTGAGATTTTTGACCTTCCTCAAATGATGTGCCTTTCTTCGCTTTCTGTGAAGAGGTTAACTGATTTTTCTTAGGTGACAAAACGAAAATACATATTTTCCTCTAAGCTCCGGAGTACTCTGTTACTCTGTTTCTACATCACCTTCATTTTCCTAGCATTTAACCGCGCAATATAAGCTTTGATTGGACATTAACCTCCACGTCAACTTTTACCCAAGATATTCTTCTTCCCGGGGTGTGAATACCATTGGTATTTGTGTTGGAGACACGCCAGGCAGGGTGTGTGCGTGTTTGCGTAGGCCAACCACATGTGGGTGGGATAATGAAAACAAAACCTCAGCCTCACATACCTTGAGAAAAAGGTGGATCAAGAGAGATAATGCGTGGCATCAATTAAAAATGACCTCAGATGGAAATTCTGTGGGCATTACCAAAACATAAAAACAATTCATCTGTCAGCAGACAATTTACTATAATGGCGAATCCCTCATTTTTTTCACTCTTAAGCTGGTAACTCCCTAGCATTCTGGAGCACAATTCACAACTGTGACATTCCTTGTTTATTTTCTATAGGACAAGATTGACACAGGGATGGTATTATGCTTGCCCGGGCCGATTTTATAACATAGGCCACCTTTTAAAGATGAAAACAATCAAACTATCGAATATTCTGAGGCTGGTTCTCCAACATCATGGGTTAATGATAAAACTGTTAAAAGAAAGTTATGCGTAGTCGTTTATTGATGTAAATAATATATATTTCTATATTCAGGAACAGAGAGGTGGATACAAAAATGCCTCAGAAGAAGAGATGCACAGTGGGAAAAGGGAATGCTATTGGATCACGAAGCTCTGGTTCTCAAAATCTGTTTCTGGCACTTTCGGTTGGATGAACTGGGCAAATACTTAAGCAGTCTAGGGCTCAATTTTGTTACCTATAAAATTTAATAAAATATATCTTGAAGAATTGCAAGTATCAGTGGCAATATATTCCTTAGTTATTAGAAATCTATACGTATGATAGATGATTATTGTTCTATTATTTATTTTATGGAAATAAATCATTATTATCATTTTATTGACTCTATAAAAACCACTGTTGAACATTTTTGAAGAGAATTGCAGGTGTAATTGTATTCATAAATCATCTGTAATTTCAGTTGGGAATCATCTGTAATCTCTTAAACAGTCATAGTAATACCATGTTCATTTCAGTAAAAAGTCATGATTTTTCCACATGAATGCTCTGGCCCTTTTTTGGCTCTCACATTAATTGAACAGCAGAGAGCTTTCCTAACGTCACTGCTTCTCCTTCACAGACTTTACAGGTTGCTGTACCCAGCTTAGCCAGACCCTAGCATCTTTCTTAATCTCTTTCTGGTTTTAGTAGATTTGACCATGACCTTTGATTATTAACTTCATGAAAATCACCCTCTCTTGAGACATTGCTTTTAAATTTTACTGGATTCCATTAGGTTTATCTCTTTGTCCAAAGATGTGGTAGATGCATTAATGTAATACTCTTAAAACAGTTCCTGGCTCATAATAACTGCTCAATAACTGACATATACCATAGCTATTACATCATCATCATCATCATCATCATCGTCATCAGGTGATTTCTTTGCTGGCTTTTCTCCTTCCTGTAATGGCCTCCCAAGTATCAGTTTTGTTTTTTAATTTTTGTTTACTAGGTTTTTCTTAAAGAAAGCAGCCGTTCAGTTAACTATTTTATATTAATAATATTCAGATGGAACTCTCTAGCCCCAACTACTTACCAAGGCTTCAATTTTATAGTTTCATCTGCTTCTAAGATCTTTACTCCAATAAATATCCTGTTATCATTGCCAAATGAGCATGCACACACTGACCTAGATTCTTTCCCAAACTCTTCCGTTTGCTTTCCATCACACCCCTCACTAACCTGACAATTTGCAGATCATACCTCTCCTTTCTCTTTCAAGAGACAGCTAGGCCTTGTTTTGTTGTTGTTGTGTTTTTGTTGTTGTTGTTGTTTGCTATGGGAAGTCTTCCTATTTAGATGCTCACAACCTTACAGTCCTTTTAATTCAATTACTTTATAATTGCCCAATACCTTGCAATTACTGCTAGAGAATTCATTTTGACTATCTTTTTAAAATTGTTTGTTTGTTTTAGAGCTTATGAAACCCCTAAAGTGCTGTACAGTCCATGTTATATTAAATTTATCTCTATAGTTTTCATGTTAATAATGTTTGCAACTTTTATCTATCCCAACTTTTTTTTGCTCCAAACTATTCTGTATCATCTAGTTTTAAGCATCCCAGATCCTACTGTACTACCTGAAGCTGTGGTGGTTAACTAGAGTCTAGACCACCCCAAGTGAACCCCCACCCTGATCTGGAACACTTTTCAGGGCAAACAAGCCAGCCCCTACCTGTGCACCAGGCCTCTATCCTATCTAATAAAAGAGTAATATGCAAATTGACCATTACTCCAACACACAAGTTGGCTGCCCCCATGTGGACACAGAATGGACACCACAAGATGGCCAGCAGGGGAGGGTATTTGGGAGGGACCAAGCTTGCAGAGGAGGGAAGTTGGGGGCAACTGGGTCTGCAGGGGAGGGCAGTTGTGGGGGAGCTAGGCCTACAAGGGAGAACAGTTGTGGGGGGACCAGGTCTGCAGGGAAGGGCAGTTAGGGGGAATCAGGCTGGCAGAGAAGCAGTTAAGCATCAATCTGACTAATAGAGGAATGGTTAGGGGATAATCAGGCTGGCAGGCAGAAGTGGTTAGGGGAAATTAGGAAGGCAGGCAGGTAAGCAGTTGGGAGCCAGTAATCCTGGATTGTGAGAGGGATGTTCCACAGCCCGTTTAGGCCTGATGCTGTAAATGGGCAGTAGGATATCCCTCAAGGGATCCCAGATGGGAGATGGTGCAGGCTGGGCTGAGGGACACACCCCATATGCACTGGGCTTCTAGTATAAAATAACTTTCTCAACATATAGCTAAGTCTTGGAATTCCATTCTTCACAATCACCTGTCAACAGGATTTTCTGTTTAATTCTTTGATTTTCTCTAATTCTGGGATTTGATCCTTAATATTTCCTTGGTTACTCTTAGTTAGACATTCAAGCTCTTAAATTGGGATTAATACAATTGCCTCATAGGATGCTCTGCTTTCCTGTAATATCCCACTCCAGTTCCTCCTGAATGCTACTGTAATCATGATTGTCCCAAAGTACACCTTTTTGATTCTCTTAGACCAGTGGTTGGCTTTTTGGTCCCTTGAGTGTGGCTCTTCCACAAAATACCACATGTGGGTGCGCATGTACAATGTGATTGAAAATTTGTGGCCCATGCGCAGAAGTCGCTGTTTGGCTCTCAAAAGAAATTTCAATAGTTGTACTGTTGATATTTGGCTCTGTTGACTAATGAGTTTGCCGACCATTGTCTTAGGCCATTTCCCACTCTGCCTGTCTTTATAGCAATTTGATTATATGTCTTTTGCTTCCCTTTGAAGCATTAATGACTCAGTGTCAATGTACATATTACCCCTGTAACTCTACAGAAGATGAATATATACTATTCTAATGACAAAAAACTGAATAATCATTTCCATACAGGTGAAATTATGTAAGATTTGAGAACAGTATTTGGCTAAAATTAAATAATTTAATCACTAGATAGCATACCATCAATTATTCACTGTTACCATAAAACACCTCTTTAAAAATGTGTTGAGTGCCAGGTGCGATGATTAAAGGTATAATAATAGACAGAACAAATTTTCTACTATTGAAGAACTCAGTATCTGATGCAAGAGACAAAGAATACCACAATAACATCAAAATGCATTTTACAAGTTAAATACAAGAAATGGAAAAAATATAAGGCAGATGAGGGAGGTATGAGTGGGGGTCTTGAAAAATGGTATCTCCTCCTTTGCTATTACCTATTAGCTAAGCATGATGCAAAAAGTATTTTTGAAAACCTGCCAAATATCAATTTTGTGATTTTTAAGTATGAATTGTTTTGTTATACTCATATCTTGCCTCTCTGTGCATATTTAAGGTAAAATACTAATTCATTTTAATTACATTTGCTTCTTTTAAACATATAAAAAACTCTTATTTTCATATTTCATTCTTAAATTTCTTTGTCAGCTTTTGAAATCAAAATATTCATAATTATAAGCTCTCTTTGTATCTTCAATGGCAAGGATGGGCATTTTCCAAATTTTTTTTTAAATCATCTGCCTCAGTAAACATCAAACCTAGAATTCAATCTCTAAATTATAGGCTGTCTACAAATTCCTGTATGATTGTTTACTCTTTCCTCCAACGGACACCTTGTATGTCTGACTTTTTTTTTCTTTCCAAACATGAAGTAAATAGAGTAGATATGTGAACCCAATGAATGAAACTGCAGCTCTAAAGATTGCGTATTTTGTGGATAAGGACCACTACTCTTATGTGAGCCTAGTTGCTTTTATAATTGGTAAAGAGATGGTATGGTGAAGTTTTAAAAGACAAAAGAGCAAGCTGGCTCGGATTTGTATTTCAACTATGCTTCTAACCAATTGCAGGTTTTTCTGAAAAATACTTAAACTCTATCTGCCACTGTGTATTATACCTATCTAGTAGACTTTGGAGATATATGGGACAATTATACTTATACTCTGGCACATAATGACCACCTAACACATTTAAAGTATTTTATTGTGTTCATATTTCAAGATCCTCTTCAGTAGACTAATTACGCACTCATTTGTATCTGTTATTATATAGCTATCTGAAGTTATAAATATTTTTCCTGGGATTTTCTTAGTTCCTTCTTCCTGAGAATTTACTGACAGATTTAAACCAATGACTAAATAATACTCCATAATTCTCTCAGTAAAATTAATTTATTTTTACCTCCCACGGACCACCTGATAGCCCATTTCCCTTCATTCTATATGGAAAATGTTAACTTTTGCTTTAAATCAGCTAACATACTTATATACCAGTACTTATTATTTATACGGCATCCCATTGGACCATGAAGCACTCAATTGCTATGCATGACTTTCCTGTATGTTTCCTTTCTGTATATTTTTCTCTGTATTTACCTCTCTTTGTTTGTCTCATTTGATGAATTGAATGAATTGCCTAAATGGGTCTAGATGCTCTTTCCTACATGGTTCAAGTAGATCATAATAAACTTTGAGCAAATTTATAAATAGAAACGTTAAGTCATACTTAGCCTTGCACAGCCTAGGACCAACCATGGCCAAGCTAGAAACTCTTTGGCATAGAACAGATAATTTACCAAAGGAAAAGAAAATAAAGGTTCTCATTTTCCTTGGATGGCTCAGAAAACACATATTTGGAAGTTCTGGATTTCTGCTATTACACAAGCAAACATGAAAGATGTACATTTTATTTGGAACGATCTAATCTGCGAACCCATTAAAATATATTTAACAATTTTCTTCTTACTGAAATTAATTAAAAAATCGCCCATCTTGTTTCTCCAAGATAAATATTTTCATCAAGGGAGGTTTAACAAAAATGCTGTAGGATGGCATCATTTTCATGTAAACTGCCAACTTCACATGTTTTGTAAGTTCAGATGTGTACAGTGCGGTAAGATTGTTAAACCACAACTCATAAAATGAAAGAGCTAACGGAAAATCTCACTTGTGTTTCTCAAATAGGCTAGCTGTTTACACTTACATATTTCAACTCATAAGTCATAACTCAGCATCACACAATTCTGTGCATTGCACATAGTTTCAGCAGAAAAATATGCAAAGCATCTTTCCTCACAGACTTTGTTCAAAATTTGAAACTATGTAAAATATGTAATTTTCTCTGCAATAATAATATTCAGGACAGATAACAAAGGGCATCTAGAATTTTATATATATAATTTAAGTAAGAGAAAGATTGTTATATACACAAAAAACAATAAATCTGAAAGTTTATATGCAATGTGTTAATGGTACTTTAAGAAAAACATCATAGGATTTTATCTTATTGTCTAAACATTTCTGAATTTCTAAAATATTTTTACTTGAATATATGTTACTTTAGGAATTGGGTGGTAGAAGGAACGATGCCACTTCTTTTTACTATAAGAACTTATTGCACTTTTTAATTTTTTTTCTATTTTTTGTATTAGTTTCATATGCACAGCTTAGTGGTTAGACAATCATATACTTTATATAGTGGTCCCCTCAATATTTCCAGTACCCCTACTAATACCACTCATTTAAAATGTATTTTATTCTCTTACAAAATCCTGAGCTGTGTGCACTTGGGAACAGAAGTTCAACCTTTTTCTTTTTAATAAATTTTATTGATTTTTTACAGAGAGGAAGGGAGAGAGATAGAAAGTCAGAAACATCGATGAGAGAGAGACATTGATCAGCTGCCTCCTGCATGGCCCACAGTGGAGATGTGCCCGCAAGCAAGGTACATGCCCCCAACGGGAATCGAATCTGGGGCCTTTCAGTCAGCAAGGTTACGCCCTATCCACTGAGCCAAAACAGTCTCAGCTATAAGTGTAACCTTTTAAAGTACTTAATATCCATTTAATACACACACACACACACACACACACACACACACAAATCAGTTGATTAACAAAAGACTTCCAAGCAAGCTAGATGTGATCAAAGGAAACATTTTTGACCAAGACTGATGAAAATGTGTTTAAATTCAAAGAACTGAAATGCATTTTTCTTTCAATTTCCTTTGATGGCATATACACTATTTAATCGTCTTTTAAGGAAATTGTGGCTTACTTTCAACCAAAATTTTCTATTTGATTCAGTGCCTTTTTATTAGAACGTAATAAGAGTCTACATAAAACCTTAACTTTTCCCTTCAAATATCACTTAGCTGTTATCTCAGTTAGCTATTATTATGGTACTATGATTGCTCAAGTAGCTCCCTCTTCTTCTTTGCTTTCTTTGTTTAGAGACCCCAGGGCCCCATGCTTTTCTGAATAAAACCAATAAATGTGGTCGGGAGCACCCCAAAGGGTCAGAAGCATGATGCATCATGGGCCCTAGCTCAGAAGTGACACACAGGTTTAGGCCACAGTGGGTCAGTGAAGGGCAGAGAATACATTTTGGTGAGCAATGACTGAATCAACTGCAGCTGTGTCTACCATATGCTAGGTACAGGCAATAAAAACAACACCATGTCATGTGTTAAATGTCATAGACTAGAGAAATGTGAAAAATATGGAAACAGAGAGTAGATGACTCTATTTTGGGGGGGAAGTAGGAAAAATCTTTATGGGGTCAGTAATATTATGACCAGGTCTGCAGAAAAAAAAAGTGTTCATAAGGAGAGCAGGTAGGTGTGAGCATTACAGTCAGAAGGCACCAAATATACAGGAAATATTATTTGGTTAAGAAAACAAGTGCAGTGTATGAATTGAGAGTAGATCATAAGGGATGAACTAGCAGAATTGAGATCCGGAATTGCAAAAGATCTAAACATCCAGGCTAAAACATTTGAAATTAATTTTGTGGATTATACTGCATACCAATCTATTACAAAACATAGTGGCTAAACAACAAACAATTGACCACATAACAAAGCAATAAAATATTTAGTGGCTTCAAATAATACCATTTATTTAGTTAATTAGAGGTATGGTGCCCAAAATTCATGCACTGCAGGGTGGAGGAGTCTCCCAACCTAGCCTGTACTCTCTCCAATCTGGAACATCCCTCTCACAATCTAGAATTGTTGGCTCCTAATTGCTTGCCTGCCTATCTGCCTGATTGCCCCTAACAGATCCAAGGACTATAGAATCTGAAAATATTAGAGCATTGTGAAGGATAGTATGAAATATAATGAAATTATTTTATTTTATTTTATTTTTAATATATTTTTATTGATTTTCACAGAAAGAAAGGGAGAGGAATAGAGAGTTAGAAACACCAATGAGAGAGAGACATCGATCAGCCACCTCCTGCATGCCCCCGATGGGGGATGTGCCCACAACCAAGGTACATACCCTTGACCAGAATGGAACCTGGGACCAGTCAGTCCGCAGACCGGCGCTCTATCCACTGAGCCAAACCGGTTTTGGCAAAATAATTTTATTAATATGAAAAGTAATGAGGCCTTTCATTCATTTTATCCCACTGGTAAAAAAGAAACCAATTCCAGTTTTTTTGTTTTTTTAAATTCCTCATATCAAGAGTTACATACCAGTAATATCATAAAATACATAAATCATATTCAGTATCAGTTGGAATAGCTGTATAACTTAGGGGCAATGTATTAGACCACAACTTGTAGGAGAATGAACCTGGTTTTGAAACCAGGAGTGTGAATCCAGTTTTGAGCCTTGGTACCATTTACTGTTATTTTCCAGGAAGGGGAGAAAATCAGAAGGTAAGAAGATCTCCAGTTTAGACAGTCAGGGTAGGATGCAGCATTGCTAAGATCATTTCTTCTCAGCCAGTCCAGGCTGAGTGTCAAGGGGTTGCTAATCCTATATAATCAAGAGTTGATATGCAAATTGACCCTCACACCCTTGTGTCACAAGATAGCCACCCTCATGTCATCACAAGATGGCTGTCCCCACATCATCACAAGATGGCCACCTCCATATTGTCACAAGATGGTCGGCAGGCTAGGGCAGTTGGGGTCGACCAGGCCTGCAGTGAAGAGCAGTTGGGGGACCAGGGTTGCAGGGGAGGGCAATTGGGAGGGACCAGGCCTACAGGGGAGAGCAGTTGGGGGGTGATCAGGCCCGCAGGGGAGCAGTTAGGTGTCAATCAGGCCAGCAGGGAGCAGTTAGGAGTGATAAGGCTGGCAGGCAAAGTGGTCAGGGGCAATCAGGTAGCCAGGCAGGGAAGTGGTTAGGAGCCAGCTGTCCTGGATTGTAAAAGGGATGTCTGACTTCCAGTTTAGGCCCTATCCCACAGGGGTTCCAGATTGGAGAGGGTGCAGGCTGGCCTGTGCACAGAACCAGGGTTCCCTACAAAAGATCATATTTCTAATAGCTCCCTTTTATTGTCCTTACTATAACCTGGCTTCAATAAGGACATGTCTTTTCTTAAAAAGTTTTTGGATCTGTTGAAATCTTGATATAGCACTCTCTTTTTGCATGTCAATAGATACGGGGGAGGAAGAGTGCTACTCAGTCCAGTTTACAAGCATTTAATTTTCAATATGCAGTGCTGGATGCCACTGATAACATGTTCCTGCTGAAGTGTACTTAAGAGAAGATGAGAGCAAACAAAGACTACCTCTGTATATAGCATAAGTCTCTCAGAAGCCTCATTGAAACAAATAATAGTCACTGAAAATTAAAAATAATCTTAACAACGAAGCTAGCCATGTCAATGGCCAAAGTCCCCATGCTCCTTTGGCACCATCCATGCCTCTTTTATACTCTTACTAGAGGCCTGGTCCATGAAAATTCATGCACTGGAGTGGGGGAGGTCCCTCAGCCCAGCTGCCCTCTCTCACAGTTTGAGAGTCCCCAAGGGTAGGAGGCAACCCAGTGATCAGGGAAAGGTGACGTCCCATCACACCTCTGCTGCTGCCACTGCTGGCAGTGCAAACCTCAGCCATCCCTGGTTACCTGAGTCTCAAGCAGTCCTGGCCAGCTGGGCAGCTGCTGCCATCAGAGGCTTTCCTGCACTTTGGGTCAGCCATGGGCAGCTGCGGGGCTGAGGGAACTGGGGAACTCCAGAGGCAGGTGTGCCACTGGGGCTGAGGGGACTGAGTGCAGCCATGTTGTGGCTGTGCCTGCCACCATCTTTGAGGGTGTGGCAGTCAATTAGCATATTCCCTCCTTATTGGCTGCGGGTGCCACCATTGCCGTGATGGCATGAGGGTCAATTAGCATATTTCCTCTTTATTAGATAAGACTGGAGGCCTGTTGCATAAAATTTGTGCACTGGGGGGTGTCCCTCAGGCCAGCCTGCACCCTCTCCAATCTGGGACCCCTGTGGGATAGGGCCTAAACTGGCAGTCAGACATCCCTTTCACAATCCAGGACAGCTGGCTCCTAACCACTTCCCTGCCTGGCTGCCTGATTGTCCCTGACCACTTTGCCTGCCAGCCTTATCACTCCCTAACTGCTCCCTGCTGGCCTGATTGACACCTAACTGCTCCCCTGCTGGCCTGATCACCCCCCAACTGCTCTCCCATGTAGGCCTGGTCCCTCCCAATTGCCCTCCCCTGCAGCTCTGGTTCCCCCCAACTGCTCTCCCCTCCAAATTGGGTGTTACTTCTTCCTGCTTGTAAAATGTGTGAGAAGCTGAATGGGACAAGAAAATTAATACAGATGAGTAAGTTTATATCTCACAGCTGTAGCCATATCCTGAGGCTGAACAAGGCTTCCTGTGCGTAACCCAACCCCAGACTGTGTAGCCTTGTTTCCAGAAGGATTTCCTTTCTCTTCCTTCCTCTCCTCTCCTCTCCCTTGCATAAGGCCTACATGTATGTTGACTATATGTAATAAAGCATTTATTTGCATCTTGGATAGTAATAAACAGACTAATGGGAAGATAAATTCCAATTGTCACAAGCAAGTTGACCAATTATTTCATGCCTCCAAGTCACCGGATTTCTACTTGGGTGTTGCACAAGATTAGAAAAATATCATTAATCCAGAAAACGTGCAATGGCAGGAGAATCTGGTGAGGCTCATTTTCTCACACTTAAGTCAATAAATTCACCTGGAATTTTGAAATTCAGAGTCAGACCTTATCATCCCCTTCCCAAGAGCTGCGTCAGGGGTTTTGGCTTTTTCCTCTATTCGTTTTATTGTTTTAGGATCTGCTTCTCACCTTTAAGCAAACATTTCCACATCCTGCTTGTTGCCTTTAGAGATAATAACTGGAAATCACAGCTATTCTGTGTCATCAGGTCTTGATGTTTGATGCATCAGATTATTGAGTGTTACGATATGATAGCAAAGAGTAGTGAATGCCATGAACATTGGCAGTTGTATATGAATTTTTAATAAAATATGAACTAGTTAGATTTATTAGTTCTTTGTTACGAGTTTCTCATGGTTGCATTATATAATTAGTGAAGTGGACTCTGCAATTATTAAATTACAAAAGCATCTTATTAAATAAAATCTCAGCCAAACAAGGCAGAGAACGGATGTTTATTGAATGTGTAAATCATAGCACTAGCTTCCAAGTTCAATTCTTCCTTCCGATCAAGTTTAATTGACTTCATATTTTTTTATGTTTAGAAAAAGTTCCTCTTGGTGATGAAGGAAGAGAAAATTGGTTTGAAGTCAGAAATCTGGAAGCCCCAAATATGTGCTTTTCCCTCTATACCTTTATGTGGTTTTTGTTTGTTTGTTTTTACTTTCAAAGACTACTTTTAACAAATTACAGCCGCTGTAGCCATTGTATAAGTAGGCCATTTCTCAACATTTATTTGCTA
>PVJN01031605.1:0-24748 GCA_004026805.1 Lasiurus borealis | reverse complement strand
CACACACACACACACACGCACGCACACACACCCCAATGGAGCATGTTAGAAGAACAGAGGGCAGAGTTCCTGCTGGCCAAAGCTTGAAACCATCTGAGCAACAGAATCCAGGAGTGCAACCTAATATATAAAAACCCGGGTCCGTCACATCCACAACAACCGGGGGCTCAACCAACTGGAGCGCTGGGTTGCCATAGTGACTGAGCACTGACTGCAGAAGGAGCTGGGAATCAGGCCTGGAGAGAGGCCTGGAGACAGAAGCAGGGTCTGGTCCATAACCTCTGTGGCAGCTGTTGATCAGTACTTGCCTCTCTCTCTCTCTCCAGCAGCTGCACCTCCATTTCTCTCCAGGCCCCCACCAGAGATGCTGACGAGACCCGCCTTTCTGAGCAGGCCCCGTTGATAGGCCCAGAGACACTGACTAGCATAGAAACTAACCATTCAGAACCAAATCTGGGTCAACTGTGAGGAGCCAATGGCTGCCTAGGAAGTGGAGCTTTTGACACTCACTAGCATAGAAACCAACCAATCAGAACTACATTGGCTGGCAGAGGAGGGCAGTTGAGGACAAGATCAGGCCAGCAGGGGAAGGCAATTGGGGGTGAGATCAGGCCAGCAGGGGAGGGCAGTTGGGAGCAATCAGGCCAGCAAGGGAGCAGTTAGGTGTTAATCAGGCAGGTAGGGGAGAGGTTAGGGCGTGATCAGGCTGGCAGGCAGAAGTGGTTAGGGGCAATCAGGCAAGCAGGCAGTTAGGAGCCAGCAGTCTAGATTGTGAGAGGAATGTCCGACTGCCAGTTTAGGCCCAATCCCTGGTTATCGGGCCTAAACCAGCAGTCAGACATCCCCCGAGGGGTCTCAGATTGGAGAGGGTGCAGGCTGGGCTGAGGGGCACCCTCCCCCTCAGTGCACGAATTTAGTGCATTGGGTCTCTAGTATTGATATGAACAGTTACTACATAAATACATAAATGGGAGAAGAGACGAATCTCCTGTACAGAAAGAGTTAAGTGATTTATGTGATACTCCTCTCTTGAGGTGGTGGAGTTTAACTCCCCACCACTTACATGTGAGTTGTCTTTAGTGACTTAGTTTCAAAGAGTAAGAGAAAAAAAGTGCCCCTCATACAATGACAAGGACACTTTACCTCTGTGGTCATCCTTCCAAAATCCATAAATCCAGATGCAAACAGCAGACAACCCAAACTAAGGAACAGTTTACAAAATGCCTAACCCAGTGGTTCTCAACCTTTCTAATGCCGCGGCCCTTTAACACAGCTCAAGTGGTGGTGACCCCCAACCATAAAATTATTTTCGTTGCTACTTCATCACTGTCATTTTGCTACTGTTATAATCATAATGTAAATATCTGTGTTTTCCGATGGTCTTAGGCAACCCTGCTAACGGTTCTCAACCTGTGGGTCGTGACCGGTCCAAACTGGTTCTCTTTGAAACTGTTAAAGTCATAAAAAAACAAAGTCTGAGCAACAGCCACAGGGCAGCTAAGGAGACACAGGGACTAAATGTAACATGGTGTCCTGGGTGGGATCTGGGAACAGGAAAAGAGCACAGAGGAAATGACTAAAATCTGAATAGAGGTCAGAGGTTAGTAAGAAGTGAGTATCAATATTGCTTCATTAGCTGTGACAAATATACACAGTAACACTTAACAACAGGAGAAACTGGAAACAAGATACAGGGAAATTCTATACTATTTCTGCAACTGTCTCTAAATCTAAACTCTTCTGTAAAAAAGTTTTTCTTAGGAATTAATGGCATACATGACAATGTTGAATAAATGTGGTGTTACTCTACAAGTATAAAAGACTAAGAGCCAGGACTAACTGGGAAAATGTAACATTAATTGTAAAATTAAGCAGTTCTTTGTGAATACAACTGGTGACTGTGGTTTTAAAAGTTCTGTAAATGCAGGTGAGGAAATGCCATTTAGAAGTGACTTCCAAAGGTGGTGCACACCAGACTGGTTTGTTTTTAAACAGCTGTATAACTCGTTCCACAGCAAGGAGCCATTTCCATGTAACAGCGTAATTGCTGCCATTATTAAGTACCGCGTAGGACCATCTGTCAGGCACTAAGCTAACCATCATACATAATCTCACTTAATCCTCCGCAGCGCCGTATGGCACCAGCTTTCGGAAAGATCCTTTCCCCAGAAGGCTAATTCTCGCCGAGGGTGAGAGGTGCACATTATCGAATACCTATTCTATCATTACATACCAGACACTCAATTAGGCTCTTTACAAATGTTCCCCATCTAATGTGCCCAACAACCACAGGCACTGTCACACTGCCTACATTACAGAACAGGAAGACGAGGCGCAAAGGTAACTGGTCTATCTGTTCGCAGTGTCTGGGCCAGAACGGGAGCCCTGATCGAAACCCCAGGCTCAGGCCCCTCTCGCCTTCAGCCCAGCACCCACTCCACGGTCCCTGGTACCTCTGCTCTCCCCCAGTGCAGGCACAGCGACGACCACCCTGTATAAGACGACTTATACCTGTGGAATGAGGTCCCTCCTAACTTAGAAAAAACTCTTGGGGGGCAGTTCAGAGACCCAGTTCTCCGGGGAGCTGCAGGGCTCACAGCTTTGGTGAAACCTTTTAACCACCCTTTGTCTAGATTTTCTCACCTGTAAACAGGGTCAGTCTGGGTAAGATACTGAGTCTCACTAAATTCAGGCCTTATTCTGGGTAAGATACTGAGTCTCACTAAATTCAGGCCTTATTCTGGGTAAGATACTGAGTCTCACTAAATTCAGGCCTCGGGAGGCGGAGCGTGGCTACAATTGAAATGAGGGAAAGAGTGGGGTGTTGCAGGCCTTACTTATTTCTGAGTAGCCAATAAAAGGTGGAACTCAAATCCTCTCTCCTTCAAGTACTTTCCTTCCCGACCAACTACAAGACCACCCCCTGCCTCCCCTGCCCCTTTACTATTCTCCGAACAGAGCACATCGGGTCAGGCCAGTGTCCCTCATTCATCAATGGCCCATGGGCCAGTGTCGCACCAGGAGGGGAAGAAGAATTCAGCGCTGAACAAGAGCCAGCACTCTGCCCTCCTGCAGATCCGAGCACAGAAAGAAGAGACGTTCAGTGCAGAGGCGCAGGCACATATTTAAGTTCAGTTGGGAATCGCGTTACAGAGAAGACTACAGCACCAGCAGACAGATGGAGCGCCAAGCCCCGGATACTGGGAGGCTGTTCAACAGCCTCTGTTAGACGTTTCAACACAACCTCCGCGCTCTGAAGGCACTGAATGGGGAGGGTCCGAGACAGACCTGAGCACAGGCACCTGGAAGCTGACCAGCCGTGGTGACAGTGCACAGAGGGCGGGCAGGGGCAGCAGAGAGCCCAGGGCGGCCGTCACCGGATTGTACTGCGCCCGCCCCCTGGCAGACAGGGACGGCCAGGAGGGGCAGGACAGGAGTGAGCCTGGCTCTCTCTCCACAGTGCTGACCCCCTCACCCGCCCCCGTGGACAGGCATACAGATACACACCATTTTCTCACACTGCTCTGACTTTCTCATGCACAGTATTTCGTGACCATTTCATCTAAACTCAACATACACAGCTATTCTGTCTACATTCCTCACACAAACACGACAAATTCACCTGCCAGGAGCCAACGGAGGAAAAAGAATTGTTTACTTGAGAGACACGATGTCTTTAGGGAAGTATGAAATCCTTAAAAATGACAAGTTAACATCTAAGAGGAAAACACTACCCAACTTGAAAGAGGTAATTAAAGATACACACAAATAAGTAAAGTTTGTCTCATGAAAAATATAGCCTTCTTCTAATTAAAAACTATGTAAACTGGAAAATATTTAAGTGGATCTAAAAAAAAAGACTTTAGAAGAAAAAAATAAAAAGCTCCTATTTTTATTTTAAAGGTTTTCTTCACTCAGGAGAACATAATTGGTGACTGTGGTTGAATACATAAGGCCAATGTGAAATTTACTGGAAATGTGGAGCCTAACGTCCTGTGTATTCTAAATATAAACCCATGCACAGCTTCAGAAATGTCTCACAGCATATAATTAAAGGCAGCGTGGACAAAATATAGGGAACGTGAAAAAACAGTTAAAGGATGAAAACTACATTATAGTTCAATCCTGGGGACTCTGAGTCTCCTGAACTGAGTGTAAATTTTTATCGTATGCATTTTCCAGAGTCAACGGGCCATAGTTTTCATCAGGTCCTCAAATGCAGTCTCTGACCCCCCAAAAAGGGTTAAAAAGCACTGCCGTAGACAATTCGTACCACATCTAGCAGGGTTCCCTTTTCAAAATATCTCATCCTGACATATACTGGACACTCAAAGGATAAACGTGTTAGATGCATAACTCAGTCAAACTCTGTGCTCAAGCTACAAGGTTGTTTCCACACCAACCAAGTACAGAGACAACTCCCTTCCAACAACATATACTTCACACAACGCTGACTTAAAAATCACTGAAATGTCAAGAAGTTAACCAAATGAGATAGCAATTTTCAATCTTTTGTGACACGCTGTTGGTTTTATGTTTAGAATGATACTGTTCTCCACACTGCCTGTAAAAATGGTTAAAATAAATAATAACTTAGTAACACGTTTAATTTAGGAATAATTAGAAAAATCCTTAAATGATTCATAATCAAGGCTATAACCAAATACATTAAAGGAAAAGCCGTGAAAGCGGTTGAAAGAAACATTACAGGAATAAAGTTATTTTTAAGATGATAACAAGGCAGAGCCAAAAGAATAAGAGATTTAAGCAGAAATTTTCCAGGGATGATTTTCTTTGTGTTTATAATAATTGAACTTTTATGCATCTGTGGGCTCATAGTGTTCATCAGATTTGAAACATTTACAGCCATCATCTCTTAAAATACCTTTTTTCCATTTCTCTTCTCTTTCAAGAACTCCAATTATATATGTGCTGTCTGGTATTACCCCACGTCACTTACGCTCTGTACATTTCTGTCTAGTCTGCATACTTTCTACAACATTGTGCATAGTTTCTACTGCTATGTCCACAAGTTCAAAGTTTTTTCTGCAGTGTCTACTCTGTGTATAATCCCATCCGGTGTATTTGTCATTTCAGATATTGTACTTTTCATTTTTGGGTTTCATTTGAGTCTTTTTTTTTTAAATATCTTTATTGATTACAGAGAATAAGAGAGGACAGAGAGATAGAAACATCAATGATGAGAATCATTGATAAGCTGCCTTCTGTATACTCCCCTCCCCACTGGGGATTCAAGCCCGAAATCTAGGCATGTACACTGACAGGAAATCGAACCAGGACCTCCCGCTTCATAGATCAACCACTGAGCAACATGGGCCAGTCTGGGTCTTTTTTACATATTTTACTAGAGGCCCTGTGCCTTCCTTCCCCTGGCTTTGCTCCTGGCCACTTAGACGTCTTTGCACGTCTTCGCTCCAGGCCAGAGCACCCCTCCTGTAGCTCCTTCCAACCACTGCTCTCCTGCTCATAGGAAGCATCCCTCCCCGCCTGGCCAATCTGCGCCTGTGTGTGCAAATTAACCCAGCATCTTTGTTGGGTTCATTTGCATACGCATTCCTGACTGGCAGATAGGTGTAGCAGAGGTACAGTCTATTTGCATATTTCTTTTTTTAATTTATTTTAAAATAAATCTTTATTGTTCAGATTATTACAATTGTTCCTCTTTTCCCCCCATAGCTCCCCTCCACTTGGCTCCCACCCCACCCTCTGCCCTTACCCTCCCCCATAGTCCTCATCCATAGGTGTATGATTTTTGTCCAGTCTCTCCCTGCATCCCCCCTCACCTCTTTCCTCCTGAGAATTTTCAGTCCACTCCCTTTCTATGCCCCTAACTCTATTATATTCACCAGTTTATTCTGTTCATCAGATTTCTCTTATTAGTGCCCCTTGGTGGTCAGTGTACCTAACAGTGAGCGGCTAGTAGCTTTAGCATTATCATTAGCATATTACGCTTTGACTGGTTGTTCAATTGTTCTGCCATTCAGTCTATTTGCATATTCCCCTTTTATTACCTAGGATAAGAAGCAATACTTGACTTTCAAAGTGACTAACTCCACAATGAAGCTATTTTACAACTGGATCACAGAGCAGTTTCTTTAGGAAAGCTCTTATCAAGCATTTAAGATGTGGTACTCAGCACTGCAAAAGAGGAGTAAGAGCTTGTATAAAGATTTTGTCTTTTGTCTCTCATTAGTCAGTAATTCTGAGAAAACAGAAGCAAACAGAGAATACAAAGAAGGTGTCAAGTACCAGTGAAATTATTACAGTCATGTCAGTGATGATTCACGGCTCCACTCCCATTAATCCCATCAATAGATAATTACTGTCTACTATATGCATGGCTACTAGAACAAGATTTACAGTGATGTATAAATATAAAATACCGGTATTATAAGCTCTTTTATAGCTTACAGCATATGTTAGCTATGATAGTTATCATGAAAACGGTCCCATCTTTGCTGGTAACCAGACATTCAAATTAAAACAAGATAACCCTTTCTGGCCTAAGAAATTAGCAAAGACTTTATAATACTCAAAGTTAGAAAAAGAATAATTCGTAAGGTAAGCACTATTTGTGGCCCATATATTTGTACAATCTTTCCAGGAGGAAAAGTTTAATAGATAAAATTCAATGATAATCAGCTTAATATGCTATGATATGAATCTTCTGTAAGTCCCAAGTCCTTAGAGATGAGACTGCACCACATAACCACCTCGCGGCTAGAAGGCGATGCATTAAACCAGAGCCCCAAGGCAAGTCCAGATGTACAACTCCTCGAAGTGTTTAACCAAGTCTGTGGAACTACCTCCATGCTCAGGAGTGCTCTCACAGGAGCAGCCAGAAGAAAGCCAGGCTGTGTACAAGAGGGCCCCGGCAGTGCTGGCTAGGACAGTAAGAAGCTGGTCATGACTTGAGTGGGTTACAGTACAACCATAAAATGAAATATGATGGAGCCATTTAAAAAATGATGTTTAATATTTTTACTAACATGGCAAATGCTCACCATTTGTTCAGAAAATATATCATGCCCACCTCAGCCTAAACTGTGATTAAGTCCTTCACCACTTCCTTTCACATTTATGCCTAAGGAGAAAGCATACAGAATAAAGAATCGGACTCTGAAGTATAACAAACACAAATGAGTCCTGGCTCCAGATATTCTGAACTAATACATCTTTTAATGACTCATTTTCTTCCTCTGAACAATGCACATCTATTTCACAAGTTCACTGTAGCCACTATATCAAACATGTTATGCTACCCGGCTGGTGTGGCTCAGTGGCTGAGTGTCGACCCAGGAACCAAGACGTCACTGGTTCGATTCCCGGTCAGGGCACATGCCCAAGTAGGGAGCTTGATCCCCAGTAGGGGGCATGCAGGAGTCAGCCAATCAAAGATTACTTATCACTGATGTTTCTCTCTCTCCCTTCCTCTCTCTCTAAAACAAACATATTTTAAAACAGGTTACACCACGTAAATGATAGCAACAGAGAGAGATGACAAATGTGCATGTATTACCATCTCTGCACCAGCCCACGAATTAGGAAGTGTCCATTACCTTATCGCTCTTCTCCTTAGATTATAAATTCCTTCAAAGGAGGAATTTTACATTATGCTTATATAGAACAAAACGTACCATCTGCCTGAGGAGCATGAAGAGATTACAAGGTAAGGGCCATTTGGAATGACCTGACAGAAAAGAGAGTGCGGACAGTTGATACACTGGAAGCAATCCACACAGCTCGCTCAGGAAGGTGTTCAGTGCGGATGGAGACTAACAGCAGGGGCTCAGCGGCCTCAAGCTTAGAGCAGCCTCCAAGCTGGCCACTGGAGCAGACTGGTGTAGGGATGTCGTATGGTGTCTTCACAAATGTGACTTTAATTGGAACACATCCCCCCGCCCCCTAATCCCAGCTAAGTCTGAGGGTCCAGGGTTTAACTTGGAAAACTCCGGGCCTAATCAAGGCTCTCAGAGGAGGGCCTGGTCCTACGCAGAGCCCGTGTCTCTCACCCACCACGGAGCCCCATGGCTTGGCTTACACTGCCGGGGACATGCACGCATTAGTATAAGAGAGTCTGCAAAGACATGAACACACAGTACCGGGAGTGATGGGGATGGGGGATGGAGCAGCAAGCCACTACCAACTACTGGTCAGTACAATGAAGGCTGAGTTTTCCATTTCACCCAGTCAGGCTAATGACTCCCTTTTCAGTAATCATTCTCAGTACACATGTGGTCCTTGGTTTTCTGCTAAAAAACACCTGAAGACTCAAAGAGCCAAGTAAAGAGAGCTTCTTTTCAAAACCTCAGTTTGGGGCTGAAGCTTTCTGACAAATGTTTCAGATTGTTTCCAGAAGTATTTCTCGCCAATTTACTTCTGATGCTCTTATTTCAGTATACAAAAAGCAGTAAAAATCCCACCTCAGTCAAAACCACTGTTTCTCTCTCTCTCTCTCTCTCTCACACGCACGCACGCGCACACACACACACACACACACACACACACCAGGGAAAAATGAGTTCCTTTTTTTAAAATATATATTAATGTTTTAGAGAAAAAAGAATAATTTACCTAAGGGGTACTCATATTCCTAAACTTTAAACTCATTTTTACAATCTTTGTGTTTAATGGATAAGCAACCAAGACAAAACTCATTCTTGTCTCCAGGTAATTAAATAAATGTAATGGATGCTTGATGAAAAGTCAGAGGCTATCAGACAATAATTATAAGGTCAAGCACCATTTCATAAATTTTAATTTGCTGATGCAGCATACACATGTACTGTTGTAAGATATATTTCTTACAGGAGGTCACAAAGCAGACAGCTTCACCATCACTACCACAGAACAGAAATTACCATCTTACTGCCCACTTCCAGTAAAGACTGAGCACAGAGAAGGACACGGTATCTAAAAAGATTTGAGCATTTGGCTTATTTTGTGAGATTGAAATAAAGTTTTATGGGGAAAACGTTGTGTACAGTGAACTTGGAGGAGATTTCAGGGTGAATGCTTTGATCTGTTTTTCCCCTGAAAATGAACCTTCCATCACTGGTCCATCCTGTAAAGTCTAATTAACCCAGAAAATACAATATTCCACAGTTGGTCGTGTGGGCCTGAGCGGACACTGGGGTAGGGAGTCAGGTGGCTGCTGACCCTAACAAGGGAGCACAGTGTGACGTAAGGGAGAGGGAAGCAAGAGCCTGGCTCCCAGGTCTGACCGTGGGAAGCTGCAGCCTCGAGGCCAGCTTTCTCACTCTGCAATAAAAGGAATGATGCAGATGAGCTCCAAGTTTCCTTATAAGTCTACTAGAGGCCCGAAATTTGTGCATTGGGGGGAGAGGGTCCCCTCAATCCAGCCTGCACTCTCCCAATCTGGGATCCCTTGGGGGATGTCCAACTGCTGGTTTACTTGCAGTCGGACATCCCTCTCGCAATCCAGGACCGCTGGCTCCTAACCATTTGCCTGCCTACCAGCTTGATTGATGCCTAACTGCTCTCCTGCCAGCCTCATCCCAACTGCCCTCCCCTGTAGGCCTGATCGCCCCTAACCACCTGTGCCTCACCCCCCACCATCGTGGCTTTGTCCTGAAGGAAGTCAGATGGTAGGAAGATGTCCGGTATCTTGGTCTAATTAGCATATTACCCTTTTATTAATATAGATGTATGAGCAATGGCTGGAAAGTTATACTAAATGAATCTTAAGAGTCCTACCAACCAGAAGACTTGCATTAGTGTGCACTTAATTCCTTATCTAAACTAGAAATACTTAGATAACAAAAAAATTAATTCTAAATATTTTGTGAAAAAACTAATTTACGTTACATTATTATGTTCCTACATAAAAAAGACTTTACAATTGTAATAGCACAATGAAAAATAACGCACGTATAAATTTTCTTCCAAAATATTTCCACTCGAAGGTTAAAAAGGTTGACATTGTCACATTCCTATGCGAGCTGTCCTCTAATAAGCCCTATTCAGAACATTCTTCAGTTCAGCATGATCCTCAAATAGCCTGCTCACACAGAAAGAAGGCTCCACGGAGCCAGCCCATCTGATTGCCTTCAAGTTTAGTATCCACTCTTCTCCGTAGCAGGTTTATTTCCTCTGAAATTATGCTGAAATGAAATTCACTGATGGAACACTTTGACAGAATGCCTAATATATTCTTAATAGCTTGCCCTTCTACTTATAAACACTTGGCATCCATATGCTCCATGAGACTAATACTTCTACTGGTGTCTGCTAAATATGACCAGTGAATGTCCTTTTAGGTCAAAAACAAATTCATAACCACGTTTCATTGTCATTTTGCCTATGCTGCTAGTGACTAAATATCTAAAGACAAATTGTGCTCCATTACATGAGTGAGGTCTGTAGAAAATAGGAATGTACCTACCACACCTACTTTCTAGAGGAATAATGTTCCTTTTAAAATACAGTGGTTTCAAATATGCCTCTTAAGAAGGGAAAAGTGTGTTAACATAACATACAAGTAGTATGTTATGATTCTAAATAACAGTGCTATTAATATAAAAGACCCATTAAAGCAAGCCCTTTATTACTGTTGATATGTTGTTTCTAATCTACAAATTTTTTTTTTAAGATGTTTGATTTTGAGAGAGAGAAAAGGAGAGAGAGAGAGAATATATCACCAATGTGGGAAAAACATAGTTCAGCTGCCTCTTGCACCCCCCTACTGGGCATGTGCCCTGATGAGGAATAAAATCCCCAATAATTTGGTACACCGGAGGATGCCCAACCAACTGAGCCACACCAGCCAGGGCTAATCTACACATTGTTAACCAGAATGAACTAAATAATTCAGAAAACCAGCTGGATACAGTCAGCTCAGAGAGTTCATAGAAAATGATTTTTAAAACAAGAAAATTTGAGTTAATTTAACATTTGGCAACAACTTCTCTTTATATAACACACTAGAGGCCCAGTGCACAAATTCATGCACCACTGGGGTCCCCTGACCTGGCCTGTGACTCTCCAACATCCCCCAAGGGGTCCTGAATTGTGAAAGGGCACAGGCCAGGCCAAGGGACCCCACTGGTGCATGAATGGGGCTAGGGAGGGATGCAGGAGGTTGGCCAGCGGGGAGGGACCACGGGAGGACTCCAGGGTGTGTCTGGCCCATCTCGCTCAGTCCTAATTGGCCAGACTCCAGCAGCAAACTGACCTACCAGTCGGGGTCTCTGCCCCTTGGAGGTCAGTGCACATCATAGCAAGTGGTTGAGCGGCCTTAGCATGTCACTAGTATATTATGCTTTGATTGGTTGAAAGGCCAACTGGACACTTAGCATATTAGGCTTTTATCATATAGAATGGAGTTTCAACAATTTCAATTTTAGTAACAATTCAAAATAATGTAAAACATAATTTTTAATAGCTGCACAGAATTCTAACATCCCTCTAAATTTTAATTTTATCACTTAAATCCAGAAATATATATCATAATCTTTTTTGAACACAATATTCACATGAGTAAAAAACATTTTATGAAAGCACCAATCACTGATATCTTTGCCACACCTTGTAAGAAACTTTGCCAGACTTTTTTTTTTTTTTTTGGTGATCGGGAATGAAGGGTCAGAATGGACTATGGGAGGGTAGAGAAAGTAGGTGATTCTTTGAGATCTACCATTAGTAAAAACCTATCACTTGGGATTTTTTAAATGTTTTTAAGGGATAAGGATATTACATACCTCAAAGTAAAGCAAGAAAAGTAAGGTTTGTCATAAACTAATTAAAGGAAGACCGGAGATGAAAAACAAAAACACTATAACTCAACCAATTTTGAGAAGTTAGTGACCAATTAAAAGCCAACACAGAAATGAAAGCTTAACAGTAAGACTACTCATCCTAGAAGGCCATGCTTTTAGAGCTTCAAGCCAACCTCCTTGATGTGTTAACATTAGTCACAAAGATCATTCAACTAATTCCCTTGCTGGTGTCATGCTTCATCAATTAATTTCTAAATTATACTTCGGCTTTCTGCGGGCAAGGGAACACACTGACCCTCCGGGATGGACAAAGCTGGGAGGAGCTGAAGCACAGGACCTGGACCTTGCTTACTGATCCTGCCAAGAAAAGGCCAGATTATAAAGACTTCCGGCCGTCAATGGCCAGACTTCGTTTCTGTCATCTTTTCTACTTTCTCGCTAAAGAAACAATTTCCAGTGACTACTGATTGGCACCATGAAAGTGTTTTTGAAATACATACCACCTGGTCAAATGAAAAGGCTGCAAATGCAGAATGCTCTGAATGAAAACATAATCACTGAAGAATGAGGAATTAAGTAACAGGAAGTTATTAAGGCAAATATCCCCATATTTCAGGAGAGCTCAGAACAAGATCTACAAGACACCAAAAGAACACAGGGGAAGGAAGTAGCAGCAACTTCTAATAATACGACAATTGAAGGGAACCACAAAGTCCTTCTTGAGAGACAAGTCTTCCCCATTTCAGAACACGAGGGAGCTTCTGCCATCACTGGGGTCTCCAGTTACTCCTGCTTCGAGCTCCCTGCTTCTCCGCCTAAAGTGCCACCCCCCGCCCCCCACCAATTGGCATCTGCCCTTGTAATGGTCTCAAGCCTCGCCCATCATTGACGAGGCCAAGAGATTCCAGAGCTGCACAGGACAGTGGGTTTCACGGTAAGAACAGGTGACACCCAGTGTCAACACTCCAACAAGCAGGCTCAAAGGGGACATTAAAACTGAGAGATCAAATCATCCGGGAGTGATACTCACATACTTTCTCCAGGAGTGAAAACCCAGGATTTTCCAATGAAGTTACCAAACCCGTCCTATAGAATAGAAGGCTAAGATGCAAAATTGTCCCCTCCACCAGGAGTTTGACCAGGGGGCGGGGCCAGCTGGCCAACCACCCAAGCCCTTTCCCTCTCCCCCCCTCGCTGACCCCACCCCTGATCAGCCCTCCCACCCTGATTGGGGGGCGGGGCTGATCAGCCCCCACCCATGCATGAGTTCATGCACAGGGCCACGAGTATTATACAAAGTAAACATTCAATAAAGTCATTGGCTTAAAAAAGTTAATTCCATGTAACATGTACTTTACAAGGTCAATAAATGAGAACAATGAAGCTAATTTTTTTTTATTGTTTAAAGTATTACAAATAGTAGTATATATGTCTCCTTTTTTCCCCATTGACCTTCCCCCAGCTTCCCCTACCCCCTGGGACATGCCCTCGCCATCCCCCGCCCCCCTCCAGTGCTGTGTCCATTGGTTATGCTTATATGCATGCATACAAGTCCTTCAGCTGATTTCTTACCCCCCCCATGAAGCTATTTTTAACAAACATTCTAAATGAAAGGTTACAGTACACAGGAGAGTCTTACATCAGCCTTAACATCCAAGGTACGTGCAGCCTCAAGAAATCACAAAGAGCTGTCCTTGCCATCTCAGATCTCCTACGACTGACCCAGAAGCGTGAAAAAGGAGTTATAAGGAATGTTTATTTCTAAGTTTAATCACCAGCAAGAGCAACCGGCCATCCTTATAATGAATCTTTGTCAAAAAATAAGGACACGAGAGGAAAAATAAGGACAAGAAGTCCCCATGGTGACAGTGAGCAGAAACACTGTCACAGAGCACCTCTCGCTCTCAACCTGCTTTGTGCTCCTCCGTCATTGCATAACTCGCACGTCACACGCACGGAGCAGGTGTTCTGGGCTGGCACCTGCTGCAGTGGCACAATGGTCAACATGTGCAGGCCTGCATTCTGCCCAACTGGGCATCCGCACCGCCTCCTGATCAATGGCACGCCGGCACGAAGTCACAAACAAAGATGGCAGGCGGAGCTGGAGCTGGCCTCTCCCCAGACCAGGTAAGTTGGTAGCACAGGCATCAGCCTCCAGTGTGTTAAAATGTGGCATCTAGCACATTCTGATCATGCATGGTGACCTTTTAAACAACGTAAATAAAGAAATTCAAACAAACAGATGCAGAACCTTTGAAGCATCCTTAACTGATGAACCCCGTAAGTATGCCAGAGGTCAGCGCTGTGAGTGGAAGAGGTGATGGTGACTCGGAGGGAGTATAAAAACAGCTTTGTCGAGTAATCTGGTTTACAGATTAGCTGTTGTATAATTAACTGCAATGTTGTTAAGAGCAATATTTCTAAGATCTTCTTGTTCTGTGTGCCGCTGTTCACTTAAAGTTGGATGAAGCCCATTATCCTGACCTATTTTTATTCCAACAAAGACAAAAACCTGGCTGAAAAATAAAGGCTTCTTGTTATCATTGCAAAAACAGTCATGTTTATGGCATTTCCCTCTGTCCCTTTTACTTCTACCGACAAATGTTCACATCCATTTTATCCCAAAGAATGGCTATACAGCATGCGAACGTCTGGATAATGAATCACACTTCTCCGCGGTGGGGAAGGGCAGGAAGGGCAGCCAGGTCTGAGCTCCCGCCCAGCTGGGAAGCCTCGGAGCACACACCTCCCCCCGTCAGTGCCTCCCCTCCCTCCTCTGCACCAGAGAAATAACCGCAGGACCCCCCACAGGGCGGCTGTAAGGGTTAAACCGGTGAGGCACAGAAAGTGGCACGTTTTAAGCGTTCAGGAAGCACTCCTTATGATTCTCAGAGAAAAACTTAGAGACGCCAAAGTGTGCACAGACTGGACTCACTAACCAGTGCATCCCATGAACTTTCTGCCGGATGGGCTGGAGAGGAGCCAGGTGACGTCACATCGCCCGGGCCCCTGAGCGCCACGCGGGGAGAGGCCCCGCTCCTCCCCGCACACCAAAGCCCGGCTCGGCCCGCGGGTCGGCCCGGCAGCACGGCGACGCCCGCCCTCGCTGGGACCCGGCCACACACCGTGGTTAAGGCTCGTGAAGCAGAGAGAGAGAAAGGCCTCCGAGCGGCGGTTCCTGGGGCCGCAGAGGCGCCGGGAAGCAGGTCCGGACGGGGCGGGGCGGGGCAGCCTCTGCCGGTGCGGGGAGGCAGGACCGCACACACCGCCAGCAGCACAGCACAGAGAGGGGGCCCCGGGTCCGGGGGGCTCAGTTCCCCACCCCAAGAATAAAGGTGGAAAGCGACACCCAGTGCCTGAGCAGCGCCCAGGGCCCGAGCACAGCCAGAGCCCATCCCGGGCCCCCGGTGGCCAAGTTTCTGACCATCAGCCCGGCCGCCTGCACGTGTGAGCTGCTGCCGCCGGGACGGCGGTTCCCTCGGAGGTCTAGACCCGCCCGCCGCCTGCAGAGCCTCAGGGCGGGAGTGGGGGTCCCGGGGGCAGGGCACCCACCGCCTGCAGAGCCTCAGAAGCGGGAGTGGGGGGTCCCGGGGTGCAAAGCACCCACCGCCGCCGGCAGAGCCTCAGGGGTGCGAGGTCCCGGGGGCAGGACACCCGCCGCCTGCAGAGCCTCAGGGGGGGAGTGGGGGGTCCCGGGGGCAGGGCCTCAGGGGTGCAGGGTCCCGGGGGCAGAGGCTGAGGGTGGGGGGGAGTGGGGGTCCCGGGGGCAGAGCCTCAGGGGGGGAGTGGGGGTCCTGGGGGCAGGGACACGCGGGGAAACGCGGGGCGCGTCCGCTGCGGGGCGTCCGTCCGCTTCTCCCCGCGGAGCGGGGCGGGCGAGCGGCGGCGCTGGGGCTCGCGGCGCGGCCCGCACTCGGGGCTCCGTCCCGCAGGCCCGGGCCGCCCGCTCCGCACCCGCACGAGGCCGCGGGGGAGTGGGTCCCCGCAGCGCCGGCCGCCGCCCCCGCCCCTCAGCGCGGCCCGGCGGGCAGCGGGCCCCACGCCCCCTCGGCCTCCCCCGGCCCCGGCCCACGCGGCCCGCTCGGCGCGGGGTCGGGGGGCGGCGGCCGCACTCACCTGGCCGCGCGGCGGCCCGCGGGCTCGGGCTCGGGCTCGGGCTCCGGCGGCGGCGGCGGCTCCTCCATGGCGGCGGCGGCGGCGGCGGGGCGGACGGCGCAGGCGGGCGGGGGCACCAGCGCGGCGGCGGCGGCGGCTTCTCTCATCCGTGCGCGGCGCCCCGCATGGCCGTGGCGGGCGGCGGGCGGCGGGGGCCGGAGCCCCGGGTGCGGGAGGGACGCGGCTCCGCCTCCGCCTCAGCCCGCCGCGGGGGCCGCTCGCGCCGCCGCCATCTTGGGAACGGCGACTGGCCGGCGCCGCGTACGGCGGGCGGCGAGGGACAACACGCCTCCGCGGCGGCGGCCCGGGGCGCGAGGCCGGGGGGCGGGGCGAGGGGCGGGGATGGGAAAGGGGGCGGGGCGAGGGCGGGGCCTCGGGCGCGGCGCGGCGGGGGCGCGGCAGTTCGCCCGGGGTCACCTGGGTTCGCGGGGCGCGCCGGGCGCCCAGGTGGTCGGCGTGGGGCGCGCACGGCGGGGCGGCGCGGGCGGCCGTAACTCGGTGTTTGGGAAAACGTGAGCGAGCCATTGCCGGCGCGGGTGCCAATGGCTGACCCTGTGGAAGCAGAGTCTCTGGGAGCACATTGCCCTCGCGTGACCCTGGTCCAACCAGGCCGCCGCGAGGAGCGGGCCGCGCCTCTGGCCCGGGTGGGCGCTGGCCCTCCAGCAGCCTGCGCTGCACCGCAGGGAGAGCAATGCCTGCTGCATCGTGTCTTCTTAGCACCGGAAGCTCAGAGTTTTCAGATGCAAATAGTTATTAAACTTCCCATAGGGTGGCGTCCAGGGTTATCCCAAAAAGAGCATCGTTTGAAATTAAGTGCGTTTCTTGCCTCCTGGCTGGTTGGGCGCAGTGGGTAGAGCCTCCCTCGGCCTTCGGACTGAAGGGTCCTGGGTTTGGATTCCAGTCAAGGGCTCGAGCCGGGTTCCAGGCTGGATCCCCAGTGGGGGGGTGAGGGGGGCGTGCAGGAGGCAGCCCAACAATGATTCTCTCTCATCATGGATGTTTCTCTCTCTCTCTCTCTCTCTCTCTCTCTCTCTCTCTCTCCCCTCCCTCTCTGAAGTCAATAAAAAGGTATTGAAAAAAATAAAATTAAGTGCATTTCTTTTTTTTTTTAATATATTCTATTGATTTTTTACAGAGAGGAAGGGAGAGGGATAGAAAGTCAGAAACATCGATGAGAGAGAGACATCTATCAGCCGCTTCCTGCACACCCCACAGTGGAGATGTGCCCACAAGCAAGGTACATGCCCCCGACCGGAATCAAACCTGGGACCTTTCAGTCCACAAGCCGACGCTCTATCCACTGAGCCAAACCAGTCTCGGCAAAATTAAGTGCATTTCTTAATGACAAGAGATAAACCAAAGAACTTTATTTATGTGCATAGCCATGGACACTGGCAATGGGGTAGTGAAGACTTGGGGGTGGGCAGGGGCTGAGAGAAGGGGGATAATGAGGGTTGGGGGAATGGGAGATATCTGTAATTCTATAAACAATCCTATCTGATTAATGTGCAAATTAACCATACTTCTGCTACACCCGCAAGCCACGCCCACCAGCCAGTCAGAGCAAGTATGCAAATTAACCCAACCAAGATGGCTAGGCCACAGAGAGAGCAGGAGGGAGGCTTGGGTTGCCCCTGGCAATGGAGGAAGCAATGCTTTCCGCAAACCCTGGCAGGCCTAAGCCTCCGCTTAAGGCAACGAAGTTTTTGTTTTTTGTTTTTTTAAGGATTTTTTAAAATATATTTTATTGATTTTTTATAGAGAGGAAGGGAGAGGGATAGAAAGTCAGAAACATCGATGAGGGAGAGACATCGATCACCCGCCTCCTGCATGCCCCCTACTGGGGATGCACCCGCAACCAAGGTACATGCCCCTGACCGTAATCAAATCTGGGACCTTTCAGTCTGCAGGTCGATGCTCTATCCACTGGCCAAACCAGTCTTGGCAAGGCAACAAAGTTTTGATAGTAGAAGATAAATAAATCCCAAATACCAGGGCCTCTGCTTGGGTCACAGGGGGGCATGGCCAGCCTGCAAACCACCGCAGACCCCTTGCCCAGGCCACCCCATGCCCCAAGGGAACACTCACCCTGATCCAGGACACCCTTCAGGGCAAACCAGCTGGCCCGCACCCGTGCACCAGGCCTCTATCCTATCTAATAAAAGAGTAATATGCAGATTGGTCATCACTCCAACATATAAGATGACTGCCTCCATGTGGTCAAAAGATCCTGCCCCCATGTGCACACAAGATGGCCAGCAGTGGAGGGCAGTGGGGAGGGACCAAGCCTGCAAGGGGAAGGGCAGTTAGAGGTGACCAGGCCAACAGAGGAGGGAAGTTGAAGATGACTGGGACTGTAGGGAAGGGCAGTTAGGGGTGACCAGTCCTGCAGGGAAGGGCAGTTAGGGGCAAACAGGCTGGCAGGGGAGCAGTTAGTCATCAATCAGGCTGGCAGGGGAGTGGTTAGGAGGTGATCAGGCTGGCAGGCAGAAGTAGTTAGGGGCAATCAGGAAGGCAGGCAGGCATGCAAGCAGTTGGGAGCCAGCAGTCCTGGATTGTGAGAGGGATGTCTGACTGCCTGTTTAGGCCCAATTGGATCAGGCCTAAACGGGCAGTCAGACATCCCTCAAGGGGGTCCCAGATTGGAGAGGAAGCAGGCTGGGCTAAAGGACACCCACCCTCTCATGCAAGAATTTTGTGCACCAGGCCTCTAGTAATATAATATGTTTAAAAAGAAAAAATTAAGTGCATTTCTACTCACTCAAATGTGTTGGTTTTATAACCTCACTTGATTAGGCTTGAATTTGTAGACTACATATTTTGAACAAATGTTGGTAAGAAAACTGGCCAAGATGTTAGGCCTTAAATATGATCCTATTTAAAGGTCGATTGTGAAATTACCTACAACTGCGCACTCCCACGGCACATTATAGAAATGTTTCTGTAGCTTAAAAGAACCTCTTCAGTCTATTTCCTTTGCCACAACAGTCCGTGCTCTGTGTTATGTGTATGGCATGACAGTGCTGAGTTTCAGAATTGACTTTCATTTGATTTACTCAACTACATTCATCCCACAAATATTGATTGGATTTGTGTGTGTGCCAGGAGCCGTAGTAGGTGCTAGTGATACAGCAGTGAGCGTAACAGACTAAGTCCTTCCTAGTAGAGCTAACATCCTTCTGAAGTAAAAGAGAGAAAACAAGTAAATATACAGCATATCACACCGGCAGGGAGCTGGAGAGGGAAATGCCACTTCACATAATTGGTCAGAATTAAGTCACATGAAGGGTCGGTCCCGGGTCCAATGCTTTACATACCTTGATTACAGGCTCCTCCCCCCCGCCTCCAGCCCTGGTGGGACTCCTGCAGGAGGCAACCAATCAATGTGTTTTTCTCTGTGTTTCCCTCTCTCTTCCACTCTTTCTAAAATTCCATGGAAAAATATCCTCAGGGGAGGATTAAAAAAAAAGAGGAATGTTGAAAGTTGAATTTTTCTATTTAAACAAAGGACATGACATGTTCACGGCCACCAGGATCATTCGCCAGCATCCAAGGCAAACCTCGGCTGTTAAGACCATTGCTTTTCAACATCTGAAGTGTCCGTCCATTCCCTGGAGAGCTGGTCACACAGCCCCGTCAGCAGGTTCAGGGTGAAACCGGAGCGTCCGCATTGCTGACCAGCTCCCAGGGGCTGCGGATGGTGCCTGAGGGCGGACCTCACCGGCCAGAGAGGGTGTCCTCGGTGCACGGCCTGCATCTCTGCCTGGAGAGATAACCGACCTCTGCGCCAGAGAGTGACCCCGGGAAAGGTGAGCCGCTCAGGTCAAGCAAAGAGGACGGAGCCCCTGGCCAAGGGCAGTCAGCATGCGGCCACCCTGTGTCCCTCAAAAAGCCACGGTGAAAGTCCGCCCCCGGGGCCTCTGAAGGTGGCCTTATTTGGAAATGGGATCTTCACGATGTAATTAAGATGAGGTCACACCAGATAAGGTTGACCCTCCATTGGATGCAGGTGACATCCTCCTGAGAAGAGCAGAAAAGACAGAAGGACAGACTGCAAGGGGAGTTGTGGGGGGACACAGAGGTGGAGGTGCCTCCACAAGCCAAGGACGCCGCCACCAGCAGAAGCTGAAGAGGCAGGGAGGGTCCTCCCAGAGCCGACAGAGGGAGCACGGCCTTGCCAACAGCTGGATTCGGACTGCAGGCCTCCAGCACGTGAGAGCTTAAAGCAGCGGTTCTCAACCTTCCTAAGGCCGCGACCCTTTAATACAGTCCCTCATGTTCTGGTGACCCCCAATCATAAAATTATTTTTGTCGCTACTTCATCACTGTAATTTTTCTACTGTTATGAATCTTAATGTAAATCTCTGTGTTTTCTGATGGTCTTAGGAGACCCTGCTAGCTGTTCTCGACCCACAGGTTGAGAACCGCTGGATTAAAGTGTCTGGCTTGAAGCCACGTGGCCGGTGGGACCCGGTTAGGCAGCCCCGGGGGACGCGTGCACCGGGTGTCGGCTGGGCGGACCAGGCCGCTCCAGGAAAGCCAGGGGAGCAGCAGGAAGCAGCGGGGTGTCTGGGGAGCTGTGCCCAGCGGGTGTGTGAGGACCCCCGGCTAGGCAGGGTCACGGAGAGGCCACTGTTGTAGAGGAGCGCGTGTGAGGCCTGTTGAGGCAGAAAACCTGTTCCCGTGTTCCAGCCGGGTGGGTGGCTAACACAGGCTTAGAGGCTGATTTGAAAGACAGAGATCGCAGACACTGGAGTGGCTCAGTGGGTAGAGCGTCAGCCTACGGACTGAAAAGTCCCAGGTTCGATTCCGATCAAGGGCATGTACCTTGGTGGCGGGCACATCCCCAGTGGGGGGTGGGGGGAGTGCAGGAGGCGGCTGATCGATCTCTCTCTCTCATCGATGTTTCTAACTCTCTGTCCCTCTCCCTTCCTCTCTGTAGAAAAGCAATAAAATATATTTTTTTTAAAATAATAAATAAATAAATAAAATCCGGAGATCAATGGCCCCCTTTGGCTGCGGGACAGACTCACTGGGAGGTTTTGAGAGTCACCAGTGCGTGGGTCTTGCCCTCTCCTGCGTCTGACTGGCAGTCTGATAACAGACCGGGGTGGAGAAAGCCCCTCTGTTATCCCAGTGACCGTCCCAGACCCAACCGTCACCTGCAGGCGGGCCTAGCGAACACGGCCCTCCCCCACTCCTCAGTGCCTTAGCTTACTGGGGGCCTCCCCTGCCCGGCCCTGGGGAGACCGGACTGGAAATGCAGGGGCTGAGCTGACCGCCCGGGCCTCACGGTGAGCACCGGCCGGGAACCCAGATGCGGCTCCCGCACCTCCTCTGACTTCGCTGCTACCTGTTGGCCTTTCGCCACGCTCTCCGCTGCTAGGGAAGCCCCCTTCTGAGACGAATGGACGTCACAGATGGAAGAAGAGCCCAGGATCCTGGCAGCGTGGGCTCTGGGGCTCACCCAGGCCTGCTGGGGCGGAGTCTCTGGGGTGCAGACCGGGAACTGCCATTCCGAGGGCCCTGGTTTGTCCCGGGGCCGGGTCCCTCTCATTCTGCATGCCGCACGCCCTGCACGGGGCTGGCTGCGTGTGCTTGGCGGTGCGGAGCGGGGTGCACATTCTCCTGGGGGGATGAATCAGGGTTGGCCAGGAAACAGCCCACGTGCGCTCTCCTCAGTAGGAGACAGAGAGGTAGGTAGAGAGATGATAGATGGTAGTAGATAAATGACAGATAGGTGACAGGTAGGTAGGTAGATAGATGATAGATAGATAGATAGATAGATAGATAGGTGATAGATGTATAGATGAAAGATAGATGATAGGTATAGATGTGTAGATGATCGGTAGATGATAGATAGATAGATAGATAGATAGATAGATAGATAGATAGGTAGGTGATAGGTGTGTAGATAACAGATAGATGATAGACAGATGATAGATGACAGAGATAATAGGTAGATAGATGGATTGATGGAAGGATGGATGGATAGATAGATGGATAGATAGATGATAGATGTGTAGAAGATAGGTAGATAATAGCTGATAGATAAGTTATAGATGTATAGATGATAGATGATAGACAGATAATAGATAGATAGATGAATAGATAGATGACAGATAGATGATACAGATGATAGATAAATGATAGATGATAGATAAATAGATGGGTGGATGGATAGATAGATAGGTAGATAATAGGTGATAGATGTGTAGATGATAGGTAGATGATAGATAGATAGATGATAGGTGATAGATGTATAGATGATAGATGATAGACAGATGATAGATGGATAGATAGATGGATGGATAGATATATAGATAGGTAGGTAGGTAGGTAGGTAGGTAGATAGATAGATAGATAGATAATAGGTGATAGATGTGTAGATGATAGGTAGATGATAGATAGATAGATGATAGGTGATAGATGTATAGATGATAGATGATAGACAGATGATAGATGGATAGATAGATGGATGGATAGATATATAGATAGGTAGGTAGGTAGATAGATAGATAGATAGGTGATAGGTGTGTAGATGACAGATAGATGATAGACAGATGATAGATGATAGAGAGATGATAGGTAGATAGATGGATTGATGGAAAGATGGATGGATAGATAAATAGATGGATAGATAAGATGTTAGAAGATAGGTAGATAATAGCTGATAAATAGATAAGTTATAGATGTATAGATGATAGATAGATGATAGACAGATAATAGATGATAGATAGATGAATAGATAGATGACAGATAGATGATACAGATGATAGATAAATGATAGATGATAGATAAATAGATGGGTGGATGGATAGATAGATAGGTAGATAATAGGTGATAGGTGTATAGATGATAGATGATAGACAGATGATAGATGGATAGATATATAGATAGGTAGGTAGGTAGGTAGGTAGGTAGATAGATGGATGACAGATAGATTGTATAAGACAGATTTTTAGAAGAACGGGCTCTGAGGTTTATGTAGGCTGAGAAGGCCACAGTCTGCCAAGCGGGTTGGAGGGCTGGCGGGCTGGGACCAGGAGAGCTGGGGCTGCAGGGGGAGCCCCAGGTCTCGTCACCAGCCGAGTTCTCTCCCGCTTCGGGGAGCCAGGTTTTCATTCTACGCAGGCCTCCACCTGAGGGGATCAGGCTCACCACATTATGGGGGGCAGTCTGCTTTCACTCAAGTTCACGGTTAATCTCAGCACAAATGCCCTCCCAGAAAGAGCCAGAATGATGTTTAACTACGCATCTGGGCGCCATGGCCCAGCCAAGTTGACGCATAAGATTAACCACCACACCGGGATCTCCTGGGGTCCCGCACTGGGAGGGGAAGAAGGGGAGAAGAGGGAGGAGGGCTGGGGATTCAGCTGGCCACCCGAGGTTCGTGCTTCTCTGAGCAGGCGCCTCACAGCACGGCATCGGGCTCTCCATGGAAATGCAAGCCACCAGGTCCCGCCCGGGAACCAGCGAATCAGAAGCCCTGAGGCTTTTCAGCAAAGCCCCCGGATTATGTTTGTAAGTAATATCACAAACATGATATAAAATATACTGAATATAAGATGTCCCAACAAATTCGGACACACTTTAACAGCTGATAACTCACTGAATTTTGAAAATGAATTGTATCTTATGCTGAAACCGGTTTGGCTCAGTGGATAGAGCGTCAGCCTGCGGACTGAAAAGTCCTGGGTTCGATTCCGGTCAAGGGCATGTATCCTGGTTGCGGGCACATCCCTAGTAGGAGGTGTGCAAGAGGCGGCTGATCTATGTTTCTCTCTCATTGATGTTTCTAGCTCTCTGTCCCTCTCCCTTCCTCACTGCAAAAAAATCAATAAAATATATTTAAAAAAAGAGAAAATGAAATGTATTTTAAATAAACACTGACTTTACAAACATTCAAAGTATGTCTACATTTTTGGGGGCACCCTGTACCTATCGTATATATAGACTCTGTCTCTATTATAAAGTTAATAACCACATCCTAATCTATAAAAACCCGAGGTCCATAACGACCGCAGGCTCGACCAAACACGGGACGTCAGTCCTGCAGGCAGTGCTGGATTGCCATGGCGACCCAGGATTGACTGCCACAGCTGTGGACACAGCAACCCAGCACTGACTGCCGAGGGCGCTGCGGATCAGGCCCAGGGCGAGGCCTGGAGAGGCAGGGTCTGATCTCAGCCTCCGAGGCAGCTGTTGAGCAGCCCTGGTCTCTCTCTCTCTCTCTCTCTCTCTCTCTCTCTCTCTCTCTCTGGCTTCACCACCAGCCATGCCTCTTTCTCCGCAGCTTCCGCTGGGGCTGCTGATCAGCCCACCTCTCTGATCAGGCCTGGAGATGGGCCCGGAGATGCTGACTGGCAGAGAAACCGACCAATCAGAGCCTAATCTGGGTGAGCTGTGAAGGCAGAACCTAAGTGGGGCTGAGGAGGGGTTTTAAGGGCGACAGCTCTTGGGTGTGAGGTGTGAGAGAGCGGTTCAGGTTTTAATGACCAGTTTGGCAGCAGAGTGCATCTGGCTGGCTGTCAGCCCAGATAGAGGGGTTATGAATTTTGTCTGCCAAGAGCATCTCCTCCTGCTGAAAAAGGCTTCCCCCACGTTTAAGCAGTCCCATCTTAGATCATCTATGCTAATAAAAGGTCAGCATGCTAATGAGATCGGTGGTGGGAAGAGGCAGTTAGGGGTTATCAGGCCTGAGGGACCCACTGCTGTACCAGGGAGGTGGGGGAGGAGATTAGAGGGAGGGAGGGAGGGACAGAGGGCAATGGTGCCTGAGGGGGTTGGGGACAGACAGTGCAGATGCCAGGGGTCAGGGCGGGGCCAGGGGC
>PVJN01031604.1:0-24749 GCA_004026805.1 Lasiurus borealis | reverse complement strand
AACTGCTCCCCCCTGCCAGACTGATCACCCCTAATCATCTCTGCCTCGGCCCCTATCACCGTGGCTTTGTCCAAAAGGAGGTCTGGAAGATGTTTGATCTAATTAGCATATTACCCTTTTATTAGTATAGATATCCTCACATTTTATAATCCTTTATTTCTTTTTACATTATATCATTAGACCCTTATAACAACTTTATAATGCAGTCTTGTTATCTTTATTTTATGAATAATAAAACTGAAGGTCAAAGAGATTAAAGTAACCAAAAGTTACATGCCTCTAAGTGGGGAAGGTGGGCCTAGAACCTGAGGTTTCAGTATCAAAGTCTTGTGTTTACTCACCTACCTGCTCTGATTTCTAAGGAAAAAAAAAATGTAGTAATTTTCCTTTGTCAACACTTCTACTGATTCCTAGATAATGGTATTTAGAAATTATGTGTTTCTGTACATGTGTATGTGCATTATCTGACATTGAGTCAACTTTAATTCCTTTTCCTACTTCTGATTGCACATTTTGAGGCTTTTTTTTTTCCCCTTTCAGTTTTCAAAGATAGTTCCCAGAAAGACTTGCTGAATTTCACTGGTACTATTCCTGTGATGTATCAGGGTAAGTATGGATGTTGAGAAATTGTGTGAATTTTCTAAATGAGCAGTTCAGTAAGAACTTAAATTTGTTTAGTGCCATAATATTCAGATCTGTTCTGCATTTCTTACAGTTAGATGTTAGAGAGATAAAGAATTTCTGTTCACTCCAATGACAGGTTGATTGATTGAGTTCACAATTCTTACCCATCCCAATAATTTCAAGGTATTTGCATATTAATGGGGGAACTTGTGAATTTAAATAAGTCATTGGTTAGTAGCATTTCAGTTTCTAGGACAATGGACGGGAACAGGAGGGCATACAAGTTTTCTTACTGCCATTGATAAGATGCCCCTCATTGGCACTCTGACTCTCCTAGTGCCATGGAGTTATGTCATTGAATCTTCTGCTGGCTGTGTCTTTCAAGGTGGTAATGGTACCTCCAATGCCTTTTCATTGGAAGTACCTTTTTTTCCCCTTTGCTTTTGACTGGAATTATATTAACTTAGCGTGATGCACACTAGTTATTTCTTGCTGACCAGAAGGTCAGAATGTATTATCTTTCTGATTATCAAATAAGCCAATATAAATGGTTACTTTGTGGTGCTATGATCACATGACTTTATAATCACAGAGTTCTCTACAGACCAATAGCTACTTCTCTCTATACCTGTATTGTAAATATTTAGGCACTATATATGGTGACAGATGTTAACTAGACTTATTGTGGTGACATACTCAATAAAAACATTTTTTTAATAGTTAGACAAAAACAGAAGAGGAGTATGGTTCTGAGAACTGCTAATATGAAATAGTGGGACAGGTATTAGGACATTTCTATAATGTACTAATTTTCAGTCCTAGCTGAACATGAGGATTACATGAAAATCTTTTAAAAAATGACATCTAGTCCTCCATTCCATTGAGTCAGAAACTTTAGGAGAGTAGCCTGGATATTGGTATGTTTTGAAGTTCCTTAAGTGTTTCTAATTTGCAGACACCTCTGGGTACCATTGTGCTTAGGGGAGTAGTAAGCAAGATGAAAAAAGTAACTCAGTAGAAGGAGGATTTCCTTAATAAGAAAAGATTGCAGTGGAAAAGAAAATATTTTTATTTATAATGAGCCTATTTTCAAAATGCAAACCCTGCCAACCTGTCCTGGTACTTACCATATCATATACTGTCCTAAGCATTTTACATACATTAACTAATTTTTTCCTTACAATAACCCTATGATGTAGGAGCTATTATTATTCACATTTTATAGAAGAAAGAATTGAGACATAGAGAAGTTAAGTTGCCTAAAATCATGGAGCTAGTAATGAGTGAAACCTATGCATTTTTGCTTCTGAGCATCCATATTCTTAAGTATAGGAAAAGACATAGGCAATAAGGCTATGAAAGTAGGAATAAATATGAGATAAAATAAAACAGCCAAGGTAATTGATGAGATTTCTAGTTGAAGTTTTATTTTTATACTTACATTAGGTTTTGCTTTGGGCTTCCTGACAACCAAGTCTGTCAGATTTTGGCTGTCCATAGGCATGACATACATGATTACAATCGGAAGAACATGCAACTTCCTTTCTCAGTACACTAAAATTTAAGAACCACTGGACAAAGTGACTATTAAGATTATTTTCAGCTCTCAAGTTCTATGTATCAAAACTAGCTGGTATGTTATAGTACCTGCAATTAGTGAGCAACTTGAGGGCCAGTATCAAATTCATCTTTACTCATTCATTTTTTGTTGTTGTTTATTAATTCAGTCATTCTTAATTACATAAGAAACTTGTAGAGCAGCCAGTACATTAGGCACTATCTTTAGTGCAAGGGTTATAGAAATGAATAATACATAATCCTCTCTTACAAAGAAGTTTATAGAATAAAATGAGAAACACAACTATTAGCAAATAACTTCAGTGCAGAACTATAAAAATATAAGTGTCCACTACCAATCAATATAGGTACTATAGCTTTGCTCTGGTAGAGTGAAGAAGGTTACATAGAGAAGATTGTGTATCTCACATTCCTGACATAGTAGGTCCTTTATATATTTATTGAATTGAGTTGGATGTCTTAATTAAATTTTCTCAAATATTATGCTGGTGATTTAATGGGAAGATATTTTCAATGTTAATGTAGATGAACTGGGAAAAATATGCCTCAATTTACATAAGTCCTTTATATATAAACTTGACTACACATCTTAAAATGCCACCTAGCTATACCATACATAGTGTGCATGCCTTATTGTTTGAAGTATGTTTATTTTGTCTCAAATAGGTAATACATATAACATACCAATTCGTTTGTGGATTTTGGATTCTCACCCTTTTGCTCCCCCCATTTGCTTCTTAAAGCCAACTGCAAATATGGGAATCTCAGTTGGAAAACATGTGGATGCTCAAGGCAGAATATACTTGCCCTACCTCCAAAACTGGAGCCATGTAAGATCAATTTGGATTTTCTTTGAAAACTTCTTATTTTTCTGAATATTTATCTTTGATCTTAGTTAATAAATGTAACAAATAAGTTACTGAATTTTCTTTCAATGATATTCTTCATATGGTCATTAAAAGTAATTTGAAATTGAGTTCCTGGGGATATCCAAGTCCCAGAACCCTAATAGCAGCCTGCCTGAAGCTGCTCTCTAATAGCCAACTATTGTTTGCTTCCTATCCTCCTCCTATCTAATAAAAGAGTAATATGCAAATTGACCGTATCTCTGCTACACCCACAAGCCATATCCACCAGCCAATCAGAGCAAGCATGCAAATTAACCCAACTGAGATAGCTACGGCCACAGAGAGAGCAGGAGGGAGGCTTGGGTTGCCCCTGATGATGGAGGAAGCCAAGCTTTCCATACACCCTGACTGGCCCAGACCTCTGCTTAAGGAAACAAAGTTTTAATGGCTGCCACCACGAGCGAGCAGAAGGCTTGGCTCCACTCCAAGCTACAAAGTTTCAATTGTAGAAGATAAATAAATCCCAGATACCAGGGCCTCTGCTTGGGTTGCCGAGGGGCATGGTAGGCCTGCAAACCACCACAGGTCCCTTGCCCGGGCTGTTCCACACCCTAAGAGAACACCCATCCTGATCTGGGACACCCTTCAGGACAAACTAGTTGGCTCCCACTGGTACACCAGGCCTCTATCCTATCTAATAAAAGAGTAATATGCAGATTGACCATCACTCCAATATACAAGATGACTGCCCCATGTGGTCAAAAGATCCTACTCCCATGTGGACACAAGATGGCCATCACAAGATGGCCAGCAGAGGAGGACCATTGGCAGGGACTAGGCTTGCAAGGGAGAGCAGTTGTGGGCAATCAGGCCAGCTGGGGAGGGCTGTTGGGAGGGACCAGGCCTGCAAGGGAGGGCAGTTGGGGGTGACCAGGCCAGCAGAGGAGGGAAGTTAGGGGTGACCAGGCCTGCAGGGACGGTAGTTAGGGGTGACCAGACCCACAGGAGAGGGCGTTAGGGGCAAACAGGCTAGCAGGGGAGCAGTTAGGCATCAATCAGGCTGGCAGGGGATTGGTTATGGTTAGGGGGTAATCAGGCTAGCAGGCAAAAGCAGTTAGGGACAATTAGCAGGCAGGCGAGCAGTTGGGAGCCAGCTGTCCTGGATTATGAGAGGGATGTCCAACTGCCGGTTTAGGTTCAATCCATGTAGGATCGGGTATAAATGGCAGTCAGACATTCCTCAAGGGGTCCCACATTGGAGAGGGAGCAGGCTGGGCTGAAGGTCACACATCCCCTCCTCCCCCCATGCACGAATTTCATGCACCGGTTCTCTAGTATATAATAAAAGGCCAATATGCAAATTGAATGAACAGTGGAATGACTAGTTGCTATGATGCGCATTGATCACCAGGGGGCAGATGCTTAACGCAGGAGCTTCTCCCTGGTGGTCAGTGCACTCCCACATGGGGAGCACCACTCAGCCAGAGCCCTGAGCCAGGCTCCTGGCTAGTGAGTGCAGCAGTGATAGCAGGACCCTCTCCCACCTTCACAAGGTGCTAAGGATGCCCAGCTGCCGGCTTAGGACTGCTCCCCATGGAGAGCTGACCTAAGCTGTCAATCAGACATTTCCCAGGGCTTCTGGGCTGTGAGAGGGCACATACCATGCTGAAGGAATCTCCTCTATCCTCCCCCCCCCCAAGTGCATGAATTTCGTGCATTGGGCCTCTAGTCTTTGTATAGTTGTTTACTACTTGATAAAGCACATGTAAAGTTACTAGCAAGTATTAGGCATTATTTCCTAGTCCCTTTCTATTAAAGAGTCTTATGTAATATATGTATTTATTTGTAGTTTTGCCTGTTTTTGACCTTTAGTATATTAAATCAGATAATCTGTTGTGTGCTTTGTTTTAACTGAGCATTTAAATTTTATCTGGATACATGACCATTTTTTCCTTAGTCCTTTAGAGGGTTAATGAGAGAATATCTAGAGCTTTGATGTATATCCAGGCTTTGACACAGGACTGGAAAGGTCAAAAGTTTAGGTTTCTAGGCTCATTAAAACAAGAATAGAATCATTTCCTCATGTTTCAGGTTACTTGATTTTAGTGATTTAGCAGCTTGACTTACATTGACTCCATTTTATTCTTTACTCTGTTCCTCAGTATTTAGCGATGAAGAGGTATCATATCTACAGTTTACTCTCAATTGGTTCAAAAAATACAGAGAGAGAAAATGCTAAGAAAGCAAATGTGATATAATTTTAATGATCTGGGTGAAGAGTACATGGAAATTCTTTTACTATTTTTGCAATTTTTCTTTGTTTGCAATTATTTCAAAATAAAAAGTTAAAAAAAGACAGACTATTCCCAAACATACTCTATTCATAAGCACATTCATGTTATACCCTATATTTTGGAGATGTGGATTTAGGAATTCTCCCTTCATTTCAGTCAAAAGAATTAAGTACTTTTTCAGTGAAAAGTATTGAAACAATTGAAGGTAAAAGTAACAAAACGGTTGAAGGTATAATTTCTATGGTAGTATTAAAAAATGAGAGCATAATACAATACAGTGGTTCCTCGAGATACGAGTGCCCTAACATACGAGATTTTTGAGATACGAGCCATCAAGCGAGCAATTTTGCTTTGAAACACGAGCAACATTTGAGATAGGAGTAATCGTGCGGATCGGCCAGCTGCACACGACCCACCAGTTTACCGCGACTCGAGCGTCTTATAGTTTCCCACGCCTCAAGGTTACGGAACGAATTAAACTCGTATCTCGAGGTACCACTGTACTTTGTTTTGGCTAACTATAACAGTGTATAGATTAACAAGGTAGTACACATTAACAAATTTTTTGCATAACTCTTCCCTTTGTATATATTCTGCAGCCTAAGTCTGTCATTGTAGGATTAATTAAAGAAATGATTGCCAAGTTTCAAGAGGAACTTCCCCTATATTCTCTATCATCATCTGATGAGGCACGGCAGGTGGACTTGCTAGCCTATATTGCAAAAATTACTGAAGGTTTGTATTTTTATTATTCAGAGAATTATAAGTTTATAATTTCTAACTGACAGCCTTGACTCTCTGCTACTTTATTTTTATAAGTACATGCATATATGCATATATATACACATGCATATATACACACACATCTGTATTGAATCAAAAATTCCTGTATATCTATCATAGGGTATTACCTACTATAATTCCAATTACCTAACTATGCAGTATTAATGAATATGCTTTCTAAAAGTATAAAAGATTAGCCCTGGCCAGTGTGGATCAGTTGGTTGGCATGTCTTCCTATAAACTGAATGATCATGGTTTTTATTGATGTTTCAGTTCTCTCATTTTCTCTCTCTTTTTCTCTCTCAATATCAATAAAAACATATCCTTGGGTGAGGAGTGTTAAAAATTATATAAAAGATTATCCTTATACCGACAAATAAAATAGTTTGTATTTTGTATAAAACCACTTGAATATACAGGGCTGGGCAAAAGTAGTTTAAATTACCAGCCATTATTACCTAAAAAATACATCATAAATATGGATACAAGGTAATAATAATAATAATAATAATAATAACAACAACAACAATAAAAATACAAATAAATATTATAGGGAAAATTGTAATTTCACGTACTCAAATCTATAAACCTATGTTTGCTGACCCTTGTATTAATGATCCCAAAACTTTCCATTATATTTTTATGTATCTTTTTGCCTTGTCTACACTAATGAAAGAGAAAGATGAAAATTGACCATACCTTCATGATGCCCACCAGCCAATCAGGAGTGAGTATGCAAATTAACCCAACAATGATGGTGGGTTAATTTGCATACACTGGCACCGAATGGCCGTGGACAGGGCACAGGCATTCCACACTGCCCCAGCTGCTCTGGGCCTCTGTGCAACATGGTGAAGTGGAAAGGCGGCTCCAGCCAGAGCAAAGGCAGTAACAGCAGCCAGAGGAAGGAAGGCCCATTCTTGAAGGAATCTTCATGCATCGGACCTCTAGTTTGAATATACTGGACCAGAAAATCTGTGGTTCTCACTGAGTATAAAGTAAAATGCCTATGCTTGCAAAATTTTGTAAGGTGTTAAATATTTTTTGCATTTTAAACTAGAGCATTTTCCAGAATTATGGAAATCCTGTTGTTTTTTATGTCTTATTTAATGTTTTTTAAATGTTTGGAAAGATATTTTCTTTTTACTAGTGTTGTCTTTATTTAGTGTAATATTTAATAAGAGATTCCTAACTTCTAGTATACCATTTGTTTGACAGGTATTTTTTAGTGCCTATTATGGGCTAGCACTATGCTTTCTGTCCTAAGTTATTGAAGCTCGTGTATTTTTTTGAAAGATGCTAAAAAGGTTTTTGATATTATTTTTAAATTGTCATGATTGTTCACTTTTCTTTCTAGGTGTCTCAGACATAAATTCAAAGAACTGGGCAAATCATGAGAACAAAACAGTAAAGAAAATTACTGTGGTTGGAGGTGGAGAACTGGGAGTTGCATGCACATTAGCAATTTCAGCAAAGGTATGTTAGCATAGTAGTTATAAATACATATATCATATTGATATGCTTTAGGTAGTTTATGTTTAATTTTTCTTGTGGAATAAAGTTATTTTGCCTTAAAATATATTTAGTTGACAAAAAATGGCTAAAAGCTCATTATGGATATTGCCTCTTAATTAGCAGTTAGTCATGAAATATAGGCTTTGAAAAAGTGATTTGAATAATGGGGTCATCAACCTAATTCAAGGGAAATCTCAACTTGACATTCATCTGACTTCATGACAGGTTCTTTTGTTTTAATTAAACTCTTATTTAATAAATTAATTTTAGCTTTTTCTAAAATTAGAATTTTTTTTACGGTTGCCTTTTTGTGTAATTACTCTCTTTTATGATCATAGTTCCTGAGTTGATAGTTTGAGATTTATTTTTATCAGTCCTTTTTACTAGATCTTTTCCATATAAATTATTTTAGAGAGGCATTTAAATCCCCTTTCAGAGTGGTTCAAAAGACCCTCCGGGGCCCAGAATCATGGTAACAGCATGTCTATGTCATTTGAGGGATATAACCCAGTATAGAATAGCTGTCCCTTTATATATTTATTTGGTAATTGACATTTGGCTATTAAAATTTGATTATTTGCCATCTAATTTCTCCCATTTAAGAATCACATATGTCTTAGAGGTAGGGTCTACTTCAACAAACGATTAAATTGTATCTAGTGAGTTAGAAAATTTTAAAGCTGGCTGCTCAGAACATATATATGCAAACTTTTGACATATTATAGTTTCATTTCCTCCACCCTCCATCAGAATATACGGTTCCCTCTTAATTGGAATTGTTTTCAGTTCTTCTGTTATTGAATAGAATGCTTTTGTAAACATTGCTTTACAAGTTGCTTATTTTCTCATCTGAATTATTTTAGGTGTGTATAAAATTGTACTTAGTGAGTCAGAGGACTTGGATGGTTTTTATGACACTTATTACATATTGCAGGATTGTTCTTCAGAAAGGCAGAACAAATTTATGCTGCTAATAAAAATATGCATATCAACCAAATTTTTGCCATTCCTAACTGAGTTTTATCAGTTTTCTTTGTTTTTGTTAAGTACAGGAAGGCCTCTGAAAGTCATGTTTCTTTAGTTGTTAGCAGAGTCTCACAGTCAGTAGTATTTCTTTGTGAGCTGTCTAGATGGAAAACAGTTTCCATTTTTCTTTTTGAACATTAATATTTTGATACAAGATAACAAATATTCAAACAGTTAAATAGTAGCTATAATAGTGATGACTTAGATACTACAAATGAAGAAACCAGGGCATAGGAAGGTTACCAACTTGCCAAAGTCACACTGTTAGTAATTGGAGGGAGGATTTGAAGCTGGGCAGCCTATATTCTAAAACCTTACTACTCAGATGTGGCTTTTAATATATATATTTTATTGATTTTTTACAGAGAGGAAGGGAGAGGGATAGAGAGTCAGAAACATCGATGAGAGAGACATCGATAAGCTGCCTCCTGCATGCCCCCTACAGGGGATGTGCACACAACCAAGGTACATGCCCTTGACTGGAATCGAACCTGGGACCTTTCAGTCCACAGGCCGATACTCTATCCACTGAGCCAAACCAGTTTCGACCAGATGTAGCTTTTAGACCAGCAGCATTGATGTCATCTGAGATTCTATTAAAAATGCATAATCCAGGCCCCACTCCAGACCTATGGTAGAAATCTGCATTTTAACAAAATCCCTAGTGATCCATATGCTTCACTGATCTATTAAGTGTGATCTCTTGAAGTTTGAGAAGCTCTGCTCCAAACCACTATGTTAAACTGCTTTGTTATTATTGTTGCTGTTATTGAAGGACACTTAAGTTGTTTCTAGTCTTTAGTTTTTCTAATAAGTTTATTTGAGCCAAGGTGATGACATATGCTGGAAGAAAGATCTCAAATGCTCTCTCTAGTCTTTTGAATATATTTATATTTTTACATATTATATCATTATCCTACTTGTACTAATAAACTTATAGGGTAATTTATATAAATGAGATTGATGGATCAAAGGAGTTATTGTGTTTTTAAATTTTGATATAAATTGTCAAATTATCTCCCATGTCAACTATACCAGTTTATTCTTATACTCACCTTGTATGAAAATACCTGTTTTTTAGTTGTTAAACTTTTGAATCTTAGCATGTATGGTAAGTTAAAAATGGTATTACCTTGCCGGTTTGGCTCAGCAGATAGAGCTTGACCTGTGAACTGAAAGGTTCCAAGTTCAGTTCCGGTCCAGGGCACATGCCTGGGTTGTGGGCTCGATCTCCAGTGGGGAACTTATAGGAGGCAGCCGATCCATGATTCTCTCTCATCATGGATGTTTCTCTCTCTCTCTCTCTTTCCCTCTCTCTCCCTCCCTCCTTCCCTCTTCCTTCCTCTCTGAAATCAATAAAAACATATTTTTTAAAAATTAGAAATGGTAACTCAGCTTTCTTTGCATTTCTCTTACAGGTGGTTAATAATAAAATTAATCGGTATAATTTAGAGCAGACTGCTCTCTGTCAGCCTGTATAACATAATTAATTCTCACACCGCATAAAGTAAGGCCAAATTCAGTGACTTTCCCAGCATTACATAGCAAATAGGTAGTATAGCTGGGTTGTTTAAATTCCACACTTCCTTTCCAATAGTCAGGTAGATCCCTGGGGACTCTTGCCCCTGTACTCTAAGGTAGGAAAGAGTCTTAAATCCTTTACTATTTTGAAAAAAGACCTTCCACAAAGTTCATCAGACTTTTAGGATGTTCCATGTTGTCATTTATAGCAAGATCCCAGTATTCATAATAATTTCTTGCTTGCATGTCCCTTTTATTATTATTTGTGTTACTTTTGCTTCCTAAGACAGCATTTGACGCCTCTGCATTCTCCCTTAGCCCTCACTTGTGAATTAATTTAAATTGAGTAACCGGACATGCCCCGTGTAATACTTTTCTTTTTTTATTGTACTATACAGGGCATTGCAGACAGACTTGTCCTCTTAGATCTCTCAGAAGGGACTAAAGGAGGGACGATGGACCTTGAGATCTTCAACCTGCCTAATGTGGAGATCAGCAAAGGTCTGGTTTCTCTGCTTAACAGATGTATGCCTTATTTGCTCTTGTATTTAAGTCCTAGAATTTTTTAATGAATTTTATTTTTTTAGAGCTGTATTTAGGTTCAGAGCAGAAGATATAGAAATTTCCCATATATACTCCCTGCTCCAACACATACATAGCTCCCCCTATTGTCAACATCTCCTACCTGAGTGATACAGTTGATAACCTATCTGGAAACATAATTATCATTCAAAATTCATAGTTTACATTAGAATTCACTCTTCGTGTTGTATATTCTATGGATGTGGACAAATCTATAATGACATGTATCCACCATTATTGTATCATAGAGAGTTTTTTCACTGCCCTAAAAATCCTCTGTGCCTAGAGTACTAGAAATTTAATACTGAAGGTACTTTAAAGATCACCTAGTCCAAATCCCTCAATTTACATATTTGGAAACTAAGGTTCATATAAGTTAAGTGATTTACTCAGAGTCATAAATGGATTGTAACTGATTATCTTAACAAGAGCCAGATAAGCAAATAATGTTCAGACTGGTCAGAGGGATTAATTCCCTTTCTCTTTCAAATAACTTTAGGGCACTGTTTAGTACATGGACCGTGGAGGTTGTAAGGCCATTTAGGATACGAGGAAACTATTTCTTTCTATGTGTATCACTTTAGTATGAAGTTTTCTTCTCTAATTGCTTCCTTTTTCATAATATATTGTTTAAGAATACTGGTCTTAGAGTTGGAAAATGGAATGTGTGCATTCTAATTCTGCCACGTTATAACTCTGACATTTGCATATAATCTCTCAAACTTCAGTTTTATCATCTCTAAAATGGGAATAATATATACTTCTTGGTATATAGCAAAAGTGCTAAACCAATATTCTTTATAAAAATTCAATTAACATTGCTTTCCCTAAAATTGTTAAAATAAGTTTTAGTAACAACAGAAAGGGTTTTGTATGAACAAATAAAAATTTAATGTTAAAAAGGTAGTGTTATCTTATATTTTTAATGTAAAATTTTTGCATGTACTTTATAATGTATGTAACATATTAGTACAGACATATATCTGTGGGTAAATGCTATATTTGAGGATGTGAACTTAAAAAAATATTTTAGCCTTCACTGGTTTGGCTCAGTGGATAGAGTATTGGCTCTCAAACTGAGGGGTCTCAGGTTTGATTCCGGTCAGAGACACATACCTTAGTTGCAGGCATCATCCTCATCCCTGATCAGGGCCTGTGGGGGAGGCAACCAATTGATGTGTCTCTCTTACATCGATGTTTCTCTCTCTCACTTCCTCCATTCTCTCTAAAACTCAATGGAAAAATATCCTCAGGTGGTGATTAACAGCAACAACAATATATTATTATCAGGGATGCATGATCAATGATCAAATAATTGGAAGACCATTGAATTAAAAATTGTTTACTCCAGCCTTCCAAATCTAGGTTATAGCAAAAGTCAGGTTGTAACATGTTGAAGTTGTTTGGCTTCCCTTTGCCTTCCCTTACTTGGGTCCTTTGTGTTCCTTGACCATGTTTTCCAAATAAAATGTTGAGACATAATGGTTTCACAAGCTTAAATGTACTAAGAACAACAGTGGGTCAGAGAAGTTGATTTAATACCTTTAGATTATGAAAATTGTAACCTCTAGATTTCTATAGGACACAATGAGTTAATTTCCCTTTTCTAGACAGAGAATACTTGCTTTAATGATCCTTTTGAAGCCTCATAAAGAGGATTCCTGGGGGAGCTGGATATTCTCTTGTGCCTGTCATTTCTAGGTACTGAACTTCATAAGGGACATCTTAACTCTTCCAAAGCACTTTAGGGAACTGTTAGTACATGGACCCTAGAGGTTGTGAGGCCACTTAAAGCATGAGGAAATTATTTCTTCCTGTATATCTCATTAACCATCAGGAATTATTGTTTTAGATAAATGGAAGTATAGAATCCTTGGAGTAGATATATAGAGCATGGTGCTTGCCACCAAATAGGAAATGTTTAATGAATATACACTATCTTGGGGCAAGTTTCATATTGACCATGTTCATTTTGGTTGCACGTTCCTGATAATATTTAATTACTATGACATGAAGTAATTTAAAATACAGTATAACTAACATTTCATAAATATATTATATGAAAAAGTGCATTAATAATTTTGAGAAATTGAACCCATTTGGAAATTTTAGTAATATTCCCATCATAACAGTCACTGATGACTGCAACTGACTGATCATCTTAGAGTTATTACTTTGCTCTATATGGATATTTATTTTATTTTTGTTAATCTTCACTTGAGGATATTTTTTTTTATTGATTTATTTTATTTTTATTTTTTTAGAGAGAATGTAAGTGAGGGAAGGATGGAGGTGGGGAGAAACATTGATGTGAGAGAGCCACATTGATTGGCTGCCTCCCACATGCACTCCAATAAGCCCGGGAATTGAACCTGCAACCCAGGTATGTTCCCATGACCGGGAATCCAGCCCAGGACACTTCTCTATGAATACAAACTTGATTAAAACATATACCTTGAGCTCAGACTGTTTCTTTTTATTCATTAGATTTGTCTGCCTCTGCTCATTCCAAAGTGGTCATCTTTACCGTTAACTCTTTGGGTAGTTCTCAGTCCTACCTTGATGTGGTGCAGAGGAATGTGGATATGTTCAGAGCCCTTGCTCCAGCTCTGGGGCATTATAGTCAACACAGTGTTCTGCTTGTTGCATCTCAACCAGGTAAAAGGTCTTATTTTAAATGAATTTGATGATCCAGTGCATCAGTAGAACTGCCATTACTGATAAAAGTCATAAAACTAGATTATAGAAGGATGACTAGTCAATTAAATTGCTCTTATAATGAACAATACAGTATTTACAAATTACAGTTTTTATATTATACTACTATTATGTTTCAGGTGGTTAGCTCTGCTTTCCTCAGTGAGAAAATGGTTAAACTCACAAGAGAAAAGTGCAGTGGCTATGTATAAGAGTTTTTTTTTAAGTTCTGAAGTGTTATAAAATGTTAGTGAGCATGCCAGAGTACATTTTTAATATTTTGAATTTAAATTATTTGAAACTGTTTTACTTAAGAAAGATATATTTTTAAAGAGTTGGTTGTGGTACTGGCCTCAAGTTGGTGAGCAGATTTTTTACATGTTCCCCATGTAGGAGTATGGCATGCATTTCACTTGTTTTTCCTATAGTAATTGGTTGAGGAACTCTGGTCTCTTGACATCCTAGTAGTTGTGTTTTTGTTCATAAACCTATACCACATAGTGGTGGCATATGAATCAGTATTTTAATTTAAAGATAGAAACTCAGCTAGGTATAAAAGATAACTTAATCAATGAAAAAATATTATCTTCAGGTTTTCTGTACCCAGTTTTTATCCTTGCTTAACTATTCTAGGAAATTATTCTCCGCTTTTAACAATTTATATTTAGCAACAAAGTTATGTTAAATCATGCTGAAATCCATTTGTGTGTTTTTTTTTTTAATATACATTAGAAATATACCTTATAGTGCATTTAGGACCTAAGAAGAACATATATAAGTTCTAATATACTTATTAAAATAATAAATATTTGTTTATGAACTAGGCTAAAAGTATGTTTTTGAAAATATTTACATTTTTATTTTGTGGGCAATATTTAGTGGAGATCATGACTTATGTGACATGGAAACTGAGTGGATTTCCTGCAAATCGAGTAATTGGAATTGGATGCAATCTGGACTCACAGAGGTTGCAGTATATTATTACAAATGTTTTAAAGGCAGAGACTTCAGGAAAACCAGTATGGGTTATTGGTGAGCAGGGAGAAGACAAAGGTAAGAAATACATTTATACTAGTTATATTGATAACCTAAATCACTAGTGCCCATGATATTCATATATACCTGGGACTCAAGAATTGTGGAGCTTAATTGGGTTTTTCTCCACATTTGGGTACCTTTTCTATAACATGCTCTGCATAGTGAATAGACTCCTCAAGTGTGTTATCCTAATTATATTTACCTTTCTGTAAGTTTACAATTAGGCAAGACTCCTTAGTCAGGTTTTATATTTCCTCAAAAAGATTTCCTTAAAATTTAAAGCTTCCTATGGGCTTTGATTCCAAATATTAACAGCTGTGATGACTGGCGTAGAAATAACTTTTAAATATATATACTTTTCTGTGTTTTCTAATTTTGTTATGGATATGTGATATTTGTATTTTTTAAAATATATTTTATTAGCTTTTTAGAGAGAGGAAGAGAGAGGGATAGAGAGTTAGAAACATCGATAAGAGAGAAACATCGACCAGCTGCCTCCTGCACACTCCCTACTGGGGATGTGCCCGCAACCAAGGTACATGCCCTTGACTGGAATCGAACCTGGGACCCTTCAGTCTACAGGCCAATGATCTATCCACTGAGCCAAACTGGTCAGGGCTAATTTTTAAGAAAATTATTTTAATAAAATACAGTAGTATTTTAAATATGTATAAATCTGTAATGGCTACCTAGAAAGTTCAGTGCTCTAGAATAAACTTTTACAGAGCCTAACAGTGTAATTCAAGCAAAAATACTTTCCAGGTTCAAAATGCTAAACATTAATCAATAGGACCCTAGAAAAGGGTAGCAAACAAGAACTTGGAGCCAATTGCATTAGAGTAATGAATGTCTAAGGATTCAAACAAACCCAAGACCTGAATTTTACTCAGTACTCCATTTGAATTCTGGTCCAGGTTGGTCTTTTTCTTATCTGGTTATTGTAAACCTCCCAGTTAGTTTGCTCTTTCTCTGCTAGTCTACCAACTTAATAAGGATATTAGCCAAATACAAATGCTTTCATTATAATTCAATCTTCCTAAATCATATACCTCCTTTCAAAAACGTTTACTGCCTATCTCTGACTAAATCATTGAATTCCTTTGCTTGGCATTAAAGGAGTTCCACCCACAGTATTCAAGAAATGCCCTAATCTCCCTTTCCAGTTATACTTATGGAGCTAGTCATGTTATTAAAGAGTTGGAAGGAACCCAAGAGATCTTCAATTATACTTTGTTTTAAGAACTCAGAAATGGATACAGGGGTGGTAAGAGTGACCTGCCCAGGAGACTATAGCTTTGCTGGTCTAAAATCTAGGGCTTGTGCCCCCTAGCCCCACTTGTAGCTTTGCTTTAGCCACAGGGATCTTTGCCCACCTCATTTTCCTCCTAATCTCTTCTCCTTCTCTCTCAGCATATTTAAATGTTATCCTTCAAGATTTCAGTCAGGAAGGCAAGGCGGTCCATTAAGCCCTGAGACTCCACCCATCCCAAGCTCAACAGAGAAGCTTTTGCAGTTTTGCAAGTCTGGTATCATAAGGCTGAATCCAACACAGAAGTTCTCTTGGCATAGTGAAAATGCCAAGACAAGGGAAGGGATCACAAACAAAAGAAATGGAGGAAAACAAACGACTGGATATAGAGTTCAAAACCATGGTTATAAGGTTTTTCAAGAATATCCTAGAAAAGTTGGATAAAGTTAGCGAGATCCAAGAGGAGATGAAAAAGGACCAACTAGAGATGCAAAAGGACCAACTAGAAATTAAACATACACTGACTGAAATAGAAAATATTATACAGAATCCTAACAGCAGACTAGAGAAAGGCAAGAATCAAGTAAAAAATTTGAAATATAAAGAATCAGAAAACACTCAACTGGAAAAGCAAGAAGAGAAAAGAGGCCAAAAATGTGAAGATAATGTAAGGAGTCTCTGGGACAGCTTCAAGCGTACCAACATCAGAATTGTGAGGGTGCCAGAAGAAGAGAGAGAACAAGATACTGAAAACTTACTTAAAGAAATAATGACTGAAAACTTCCCACATCTGATAAAAGAAATAGACTTACAAGTCCAGGAAGCCCACAGACCCCATATAAAAGGAATCCAAAGAGGACCACACCAAGACACATCATAATTAAAATACCAAAAGCAAAAGACAAAGAGAGAATATTAAAAGCAGCAAGAGAAAAACAGTTCATTACCTACAAGGGAGCATCCATAGGACTGTCAGCTGATTTCTCAACAGAAACGATGCAGGCCATACGGGAGTGGCAAGAAATATTCAACGTGATGAATAGCAAGAACTTACAACCAATAATATTCTATCCAGCAAAGCTATCATTCAGAATTGAAGGACAGATAAAGAGCATCACAGAGAAGAAAATGCTAAAGGAATTCATCAACTACAAACCAGCATTATATGAAATGCTGAAAGGTACTCTTTTAGAAGAGGAAGAAGAAAAAGGTAAAAGACAAAAAATTATGAACAACAAATACGTATCTATCAACAAGTGAATCTAAAAATTAAGTGAATTAAAAATGTGATCAGCAGAATAAACTTGGGAATATAAAGAATCAGGAGCACAGAAGGGGAATGGACTGATAATTCTCGGGGGGGGGGGAAGGGGGGAGGGGTGTACAGGGAGAGACTGGAAAAAAATCATACACCTATGGATGACGTCAACGGGAGGGAGGTAATGGTAGAGGGAGGGGTGGGGGCTGGGTGGAGCGGAGCTATGGAGGGGAAAAAAGAGAAACAAATGTAATAATCTGAATAATAAAGATTTAATTTTAAAAAAAAGATTTCAGTCAACCCTCTTCCCCACTTATTACACTATGAAGCTTTTCCAGATCACTTACTACACAGTGACTTTTCATTCCTTTGAGCTAAAAGTTATTGTTAGCTATATGGTGATTAACCATATATTGTCTCACAGTGCTTATTTTGTGAAACTGCTGTTTATTCTGATCCAATTGGAATTTTGTGTTTGCACCTTTATAAGTGTAAATTATTATCCTGTTCTTCTTGTGAAAAAAAATCATATATTCATATCGCAAAAAAGTTTAAATAGTACAAAAAGGTATACAGTGGAAAATAAATCTCCCTTGTATGCCAGACACCCCTTTCTGTAAAAGCAATCACAGTTACCAGTTTCTTATGTAACCCTTACAGAAATGTTTTGTGCATAGAGAAGCAGATGTATAAAATATACATCATACATTATTCTTTGCCTTGCCCTTTTACGTATTGACAACTTGCAAATGACTACTATATAGAGTATATTTCATTCTTTTTAACTCCTGGATGTATCAAAATTTATTTAACCAGTCCACCTAATAAGTTATAATTTTTAAGAACTAGAACATTTCATGAATATTGTTGTATTAATATCACAAATTGTAAAGAGAAAATAAAGGATGGTATGACAATAAGTAAGCCTAAGACACTGTGGTGACTGATGTTAGAGCTATATAGATGTATAAGAACCTGTTTTTATTTTTAGGAAGCTTAACATATAATTTAGGAAATGACTAATAAAAGGCATTATTGACTTTTATGAGAAAGGTCTAAGGGAAATAGGATAAAAGCATAAGGAATAAAATGGTAAATTTGTCTGCAGCTCTCAAATGGGAAATAGAAATAAAGGGATGTAAGTACATGAGAATTGGGATAAGTTAAGTATAATATGTAATATTTGACACAAAAGTATATAATATAATTTATATATATGTTTTAGAGCATAATAAACATTCGTAACTTGCAAATGTCTACTTATGTATACGTATGCATACTCAATGAATCCACACTCAATTATTAAGAACAGTACCGATACCACTGAAACTACCTATGTACTCCCCAACCCATCTCCCCATCTTCCATTTAGATACTACTACCAGATCACTAGTTATCCTGTTTTCTATTTGTTTCAGAGATAGTGAGCCAGGGATTGGTTACTTAGCTTGGCCCTGAAGCCAGAAATGGATTAGAGGCTCCCTCTGCTGGTTTCATATATATCAACTGGTTATATTTTTGTATAAGTGATACTACCAAAGTAATAGCATTTATAATTATAAGAGGCCTGGTGCACAGGATTCGTGCACTGGTGGGGGGCATGGCCTGGAGGGATGGCCTACTGTAGGAGTGCCGCTCATCCTGGTCAGCCAAGTGACTGTGGACCTGCCCTCTGAATAGCTTAGTTTGGTCAGCTGAGTGGCACTCCCACTGTGGGACACAATGACCACCAGGGGACAGTTCCTGCATCAGGCATCTGCCACCTACTGGTCAATGCATGTCATAATGACTGGTCGTTCCACCATTCGGTTGGTTTGCATTTTAGGCTTTTATTATATAGGACTAGAGGCCCAGTGCATGGATTCATGCACCAGTGGGGTCCCTTGGCCTGGCCTGCACTGTTTTGCAATCTGGGACCACTCAGGGGATGTCAGATAGCTGGTTTCTGCCCAGTCTTCGCAGGCCCTATCCAGACAGGACGGAGCTCTATCCTGTGTATTGATCGTTTGCCCCTGGTGGTCAGTGTGCATCATATTGGTCGTTGGGTCGTTGGTTTGCTTAGGCTTTTATATATGTAGATTGAATGGATACTATGTGTATTAAATGGTTTGCATATCTCAACTTGAGAAGGAGATGGTGGTTTTTTAAATTAATAGATCAGGAAGCTTAAAACTCAGGTTGACTAATTTGTTTGTGGTTACACATGTAGTAAGGGTAAAACTGAGGTATGAACCCTGGTTGACTCCAAAACTGTGCTTTTTCTTGCTGTGACTTAATTAGATAATTTACTTAAAGCATTTAATACAGTGTCTGGCATCAAGTAAACACTCAGTAAATAGTAGCTGTTATTTCAGTAATCGGCAAGGTGGTTATGAATAAAAAATTGGTAAAAACATGTAGAACTATGTATTGAAGTAAAACAACACTAGGATTTGGAAACATAATAATAGCAGGTGTGTAAGTAAAATTATTCTCTTCAACTATTTCAGAGACAAGTGGCAACTACAGCCTAGGGAAGAGATCATATAACATAGAAATCCCTTTAGGATCTGTTTCCTGCTTCCTTCCCCTGCTTCATCTTCTGCCATCCAGCCAGGTATTCTGTGCTAGTCAGATGGTTAACTTGCAATTTCCTGAATGGTTCATGCACTCTCATGGCTCCCTGCCTTTGCACCTGATGCTTCCTTTTCTTGAATATTCATTCACTGGCGAACTTCTGCTTACTCTTCAAGACGGGCTTGAGTGCCACCTCTGCCAGGAAGCCTTTCCTAATTACCCAGGCTAAGTAAGTTTATGCCTCTATTATAAACACTATCACACTATGTTATAGCTGCATATTTACCTGTCAGTTTACTCCACAAGACTGTAAGCTCCTTGGAATGGCCTCAGTAAATGTGTTTTGAGATGAAGAAATGATCCTGACACCATCTTGTGATCAAAGGTCATTTATATTATGCCCTACCAAATTAAATAGCAAAATATGTACTTTGGAGTAGCAATTTTCAGCTATGATATTGAAATCATATGTAAACTGCAGGTAGCTCTTGCGAATGGTGTTTTAGAAATCCAAGGCTGGACCTCAGAACAGAGTGTTAGATCACCTGCTTTACGTACACATCCATCTTACCGAAGGGGGAGGTGTTATATAAAGGAAAAGTGCTGTCCCATGGTCATTTTTCATCCCAATTTTTGGGATCCAGAAGATTACTGTTCTTGAAGATTGGAACCAAAAAGATTAGGGTTAATGATACAATATTTAAAAGGGCTCCCTAAACTAGCATGGACTTACATTTAGGAAGTTTGAAATCTAGCCTAGAATAGATGGTCAAATTATTCCTCACCTGGTGAAAGAAATTAGTCTGTGTGGGTCCCAGCAGAACAAATGCCAAGTGTTTGTAATACTACTTGAGAGCCTATTATTCGCAGCCTGTTGAGGAAGGAAAGCTTTCTATTTGGACAGTAAAATGGCCCAGGTAGAACTATTGTTGATGAAAGAGAACAAGTAGGCTGCAAGTAGACTTTGGGGGTCATGTGTTTTGGGGATTGCAGCTCAAAGTCTTACCCCAGCTGTCACTACAGCACATTGTCATTAGTGGAAAATGTAACTATTGCTAGAAGGTGGGTACCCTTGATGGCAAACAATCATTTGTCATATCTTAATCCTAAAAGAGTCATTGACAACATATAATTGATTTTTCATTTACTTTTTAGTTACCAAATGGGGTGGCCAAGAAGAAGTCATGAGTCATAACTCTCAGGTGCAGCTGTCCAACAGGTAACACTGAGTGTAAATTTACATTTCTCTAACATTGACTTACCAGGCTCCTGCAGACAAAACTAGCTAGTATGGACAAATCCAAAAATACAGGGGAGCAATGTTTTCTATTGTTTCTTATCTAAAAATAGATCAAAGAGTGCTTTGCAAACTACTTCAGCTACACTGTTGACATTTAAAGGGTTGAACAGGTTCCTGACTTATAGATAGTGATTTACTGCATCTATATCTAAACATCTGAGGATATTGACAGTTTTCTTCAGTGTAGAAGAAAACTTCTTATACCACTTAAAATTTAATATATACTTATTAATCACACATCAATGCATTTAGAAATTAGTCTAAAATGAATGGATAAGCCATATTATAAGTGCAGGCAAAAACAAAGTATAATGAATGCACAGATCCTTGTATCTTTGGCTTTATTCAGAGGCCTTCTGGGGGTAAAGAGCTGATAGGATGGACTCTACATATATTTTCAGCCATTTGTTGTTTCACCATCACATAATGACATACTTTCCTACGGTCTGAGTGGTGGCGATTTTTAGCTTTTTAAAACTTCAGCAGATAGTTTTTAACTGGAAAAAATATTCTCTTGTTGATAAGAGGAGTATGTTACACAATCCATTCTAACTTGATTCTTTATATAAACCTGCATTTATAGCTTTTAAAAGGAAGAAATTCAAACATGTTTTTAAATTTTATATCATGTTTTATTAGTTATCAAAACAATGTGTACTATTATAAAATTGTAAATGCTGTAGATATCTATAAAGCAGGAAGTGAAAAGCTGGCATAATCCCATTCTCTAGAAGCAACCACTGTTAACAGTTTAGTGCCCACATGTTTAAACATTTCTTTCAATGCTTCTGCAAACATCATTTTTAAAATTATTTTTATTATAACAGGTTTGTGTTATTCATATTATCTTGCTACTTGTTTTGTTTTCTTAATAATAAATCTTGGACATTTTCCATATTGTCCATATAAATCTACTTTATTCTTCTCTAGAACTACATGGTACTATATTGGATTGTGATTTATTTAACTCACTTTTGATTGTTACCAAATATTTTCTGTCTCAAACAAGGTAAACATATACTATGTCATTGCACATTTGAACATATTGCTATAGGACAACTTCATAGAAGAGGAATTTCTCCTAAAAAATTGTATCACCTTATACTCTCACCAGCATTTATGGGAATGCCTGTTTCTCTATAGCTTCTCTAAAAGTAGTTACCAATCTTTTTAAATTTGCTAATTTTGATATGCAAAACTGATGTATTATTTCAACTTACTTTTAGTTAAATAGTAGTAGTGGTAGAGCATCTTTTTATGTTAAGTCATTTGTATTGTCCTTCGGTGAACTGCTTATCCAACATTTAAAAAACCTTAATCATTAGTTTATCTGTGAGTTTTCTTAACAACTAGTGTTTAACTCATATTTCTGTGTTATAAAAATATGTAATTAATACTTTAAATTGAAAGACTAAATATATATTTTATTAATTTTCTGAATTGATTTTTTTTTTCATAACCTAGAGCCATGGAACTATTAAAAGTAAAAGGTCAAAGATCTTGGTCTGTTGGACTATCAGTAGCTGACCTGGTTGATAGTCTTATAAATGATAGGAAGAAAGTGCATTCTGTATCAACTTTAGCAAAGGTAATTGCTATACTCATTCTCTCATCATATGATTAAACTTTTACTTATTTTTTAAATAAGTCTTCATTGTCCAGATTATTATAGTTGTTCTTCTTTTTCTCCCCATAGCTCTCCTCCACTTGGTTCCCCACCCCATGCCCTTACCCCCCATCCTCTATTTTTGTCCAGTCTCTTCCCCCTGAGAATTGTCAGTCCACTCCCTTTCTATACCCCTGATTCTATTATATTCACCAGTTTATTCGGTCATCTTATTTTTTATTCACTCGATTTTAAGATGCAATTGTTGATATGTATTTGTTGTCATTTTGTTGTTCATAATTTTTATCTTTACCTTTTTCTTCTTCTTCCTCTTCTTAAAGAATACCTTTCAGCATTTCCTACAATACTGGTTTGGCAGTGATGAACTCCTTTAGCTTGTTCTTGTCTATGAAGCTCTTTATCTGAACCTCAATTCTAAATGATAGCTTTGCTGGGTAGAGTAATCTTGGTTGTAGGTTATTGCTATTCATCACTTTGAATATATCTTGCCACTCCTGTCTGGCCTGCATAATTTCTGTTGAGAAATCAGCTGACAGCCGTATATGTGGGTACTCCCTTGTATGTAACTAACTATTTTTCTCTTGTAGCTTTTAATATTCTGTCTTTGTCTTTTGCTCTTGGCATTTTAATTATGATGTCTTGGTGTGGTCCTCTTTGGATTCCTCTTATTTGGGATTCTCTACACTTCTGGACTTGTAAGTCTATTTCTTTCACCAGGTGGGGGAAGTTTTCTGTCATTATTTCTTCAAATAGGTTTTCAGTATCTTGCTCTTTTCTTCTGGCACCCCAGTAATTTGGATGTTGGTATGCTTGAAGTTGTCCCAGAGACTCCTTATACTACCTTCATGTTTTTGGTTTCTTTTTTCTTTTCCAGTTGGGTGTTTTTTGCTTCTTTGTATTTCACATCTTTGACTTGATTCTTGGGATTGTCTAGTCTGCTGTTGGATCTCTGTATATTATTCTTTATTTCAGTCAGTATATGCTTAATTTCTAATTGGTCCTTTTTCATATCCTTGAGAGTCTCACTAAATTTCTTAGAGGTTTCTACAAGATTCTTGAGTAACCTTATAACTGTGGTTTTGAACTTTTTCCTCTGTTTCTTTCATTTATGACATGTTTTCTTGTTTTTGCATTTTGGTTGCTTCCCTTTGTTTATAGAGTGACTTTTGTGTGCTAGGTGTCCAATAGGGCCCAGTGGCTCAGCCTCCCCAGTCACCTGAGGTGGACGCTCTTGGTACACCCCTTTGTGGGCTGTGTGCACAGTCTTGTAGTTAAGCCTTGATTGCTGTTGGTATCACTGGGTAGAATTGATCTGCAGACCAATTGACTGTGAGGACCATTTGTGTCTACAATGGGAGAACTGCTGTACTGGAAACACCCTTATGGGGCAAGACTTGCTTCAGTGGGGCTTTGGCGCTCGCTGAGTCTGTCTCCTGAGTGTATCTCTGATTGATCTGAAGAGTTATAATCTGGTGTGGTCTCACTTTGACCACGGGGTGCACTGGCTCTTGGATTTCCAAGGAGGTGCAAATTCACCCACTGCCTGAGGCCACCCAGCAGGAGCTATGGAGAGATCTGCAGATTCCTCCTCTTAGTTTGGGGTTTGGAGGTGCCCAGATGAGGCACAGCTGTGAAGCAATGCAGGATGCTCAAGAGCCTTTGGCCTTCTTTTGGAAGCTCTGGTGTTCTTTGAACCAGCTGCAGTTTGTTGGGTTAGGTTGCAAAAGGCCAGACCATTCATATGCAAACGCCTCTGTGCACAGCTTGGGTGGGGGTGTAAATTGGGTGGGGCATGGTCTCAGGGAATCAGGGGCACTGCAAACAGCAATGGTTGCCAGTTGGCCCTGCCCCGATAGGTTCCTTAGTCTCTGTGTCTCATGGCACCATGTAGGAACAACGAATGCTGCAACCACCTCTGAAAGAAAGCCACCTCGTGTTCTGGCCTGATGTCAGACAGTCCAGTTTCTCCCTATATGAGTTTAGGTCCTCAGGATCTTGCACGGTACTGGAATTCAGAGCAGTTGTGAGTTTGTAACTCCCTCCCGATTGAAAAAGACCACAGCGTATCCAGTTGTTTCCTTGCCTGTGCAGGAGCACCTCTGGACCTTTGCTGTTCCACACCTCTGCACCTCCTACCAGTCTAGATGCACTTTTCTCTTTCCTTCTTGTTGTAGAACTTCCACTCAACCAGCCTTCCCGTGGTTCTGGATGATATCCGGTTTTTTTTTTTTTTTTTTTTTTTTTTTTTTTTTT
>PVJN01031603.1:0-24751 GCA_004026805.1 Lasiurus borealis | reverse complement strand
TATATGTCAAATAAGTGTGTCAAAATCTGAATAGAAAATAAACAAGTATGACAGATAAAGCAAATATACCAGCACCCTGGGATTTAATGTGCATTCTGTTTGAACATTATATTTAACTAGAGGCATGGTGCACGAAATTTGTGCATGGGGAGGGAGGTATCCTTCAGCCCAGCCTGCTCTCTCTCCAATCTGGGCCCCCTTGAGGAATGTCCCACTGCCCATTTAGGCCTGATTCAGGTAGGATAGGGCCTAAACAGGCATTTGGACATTCCTCTCACAATCCAGGATTGCTGGCTCCCAGCTGCTCACCTGCCTGCCTTCCTGATTGCCCCTAACCACTTCTGCCTCCCAGCCTGATCACCCCTAACCACTCCCCTGCCAGCCTGATTGATGCCTAACTGCTCCCCTGCCAGCCTATTTGCCCCTGGCTGCCCTCCCCTGTGGGCCTGGCCCCCCTTAACTACCCTTCCCTGCAGGCTTGGTCACCCATAAGTGCCCTCCCCTGGTCCCTCCCAACTGCCCTTCCCTGGAGGCCTGGTCACCCCCAACTTCCTTTCTCTGCCAGCCTGGTCACCCCTAACTGCCATCCCCTGCAGGCTTGATCATCCCCAACTGCCCTCCCTTTCAGGCCTGATTCCTTCCAATTGCCCTCCCCTGATGGCCATCTTGTGGGGACAGATCTTTTGACCACATGGGGGCAGTCATCTTGTGTGTTGAAGTGATGGTCAATCTCCATAATACTCTTTTATTAGATAGGATAGAGGCCTACTGCAAGGATGGGGGCCAGCTGGTTTGCCCTGAAGGATGTCCTGGATCAGGATGGGTGTTCCCTTGGGGTATGGGGTGGCCTGGGTGAGGTGCATGTGGTGGTTTGCAGGCTGGCCACACCCCCCGGCGACCCAAGCGAAGGTCTTGATATCTGGGATTTATTTATTTTCTACAATTGAAACTTGGTAGCTTGGAGCAGAGCCAAGCCTCTGTTTGCACAGCCATTGAAACTTTGGTGTCTTAAGTGGAGGCCTGGGCCTGCCAGGGTGTGTGGAAAGCTTGGCTTCCTTCATCACCAGGGGCAACCCAAGCCTCTCTCCTGCTCTGTGGCCATAGCCATCTTGGTTGGGTTAATTTGCATACTCGCTCTTGATTGTCTGGTGGGCATGGGTTGAAGGTGTAGTGGAGGTATGGTCAATTTGCATATTATTCTTTTATTAGATAGGATTCTGAGCTTCTGGTCACCAAGTAAAAAGGGAAATATAATTTCTGTCATCATCATATGATTAGAAGAGAAAAACCATTTCTTTTTTCTGAATTCTAGTTTTCAGTTTAAATCAGCTGTTCTCAAATTGTGAATATAGAACAATTACTCTGCTAAATATTAATATATCAGGATTAAGGTTAGTAAAAACTGGACCAAATAAGATAAATAGACATATTATATGTTTTTTCATAACCTTAAATATTTTTATCTTCACTTTCTTAAAAAAGATAAAAGTATTTCCCCAATTTATTTTGCCATGACATGTTTTTTAAAGTAAATACTAAGCTTTGCAAGATGCTGGTCTAGGTCCTTAAACAATATTATGGATTGTGTCTTCACTACCATTATTGCAGAATATATCACAATTGCTTTTTATTTGACCTTTCCTTATGTTGATTTATTTATTTATTTATTTATTATTTTTTTTATTGATTTTTTTACAGAGAGGAAGGGAGAGGGATAGAGAGTTAGGAACATCGATGAGAGGGAAACATCGATCAGCTGCCGCCTGCACACCTCCTACTGGGGATGTGCCTGCAACCCAGATACATGCCCTTGACCAGAATTGAACCCGGGACATTTCAGTCCGCAGGCCGACGCTCTATCCACTGAGCCAAACTGGTTAGGGCTCCTTATTTTGATTTAAATTCTTTTGAAACACAATCCAAGGCAAGGATGACTTCATTTAAGAACCTAGATTCTCCCTATCCATCAAGAATTATTGTGTTTGAAAAGTATGTACAGGAAGGTTTTGGGAACTAAGTACATCTTTTGTCTGCCAGACCTGGCAGTTGGTCTTGGAGTCTGTCAAATGCAGACTGAGGCTGACTCTATTTTATTTTTCCTAGTCAAATCTGAGTCTCCACAATCCAGATCTGTGAGGACTGTAGCTGTTTCAATATGGAGAAATGGCTTGAGTTCTCCACCTCCTCCCCAGGGAACTGCTGGGACTAATTATTTTGAAAACATTTAGTAACAGCTTTTAATCCAGTCCCAAAATATACCAGTAGCCTCTTTGGTTTCCCTTCTTGCTCCTTAACCTGTTGTTGCACATTTCTTTTACCATAATCAGCTGTCTCATTTCTTTTTAACTAGCCAAAACATGTCTATTTGCTCTGTAGAACACTTGTTTATGGGATACAAATTACCTTGTATTATATTAGGGTCATGTACTATGCTAGATTCCATCTCTTCATTTAATGTTTCTTCTATTCCTTGGCATTAACTTGATTCAGCTCTATCTTTCAGTTTTTTGTTTTTTTTTCTGGACATAACCATGTGGGTAGGAGATTGGACAGACCTATTAGCACTCTTTTCCATTCTCAGCAATTCCTCCAGATTATTCTTGTACTGTTTCATTTAATAACAAACAAAAACAATCTAACAAAAATGATTCTGTTTCCTTGACGCCTGTGCCTTTAAATTTACTAGTTTCTTGCTGTCATTTTGTCTCAATTTTTGAAGAGTTTGATATCTGAATATGATCTCCATCCCCCCTCCTCCAATCTTGCCATTGTATATTTGCTAGCATTGCCTATCATTGTGTAATTTCTTGAGCTTGAACCTATCTGGAATTTATTTTTTATATATGATGTGAAGTAGAATTTCATTCTTGATGATCCACTGGTGGGAATAAGTTATGATAAACATGATCATTTGAAGAATGATGGATTCTAAAGTGCATGCAGTCTCTCATATATTGATTGAGTTTAAAGAGAAGTAAAGAGCTAATAGAATTCTCATGAGCTTGAGTTTAAAATTATTTTAATTTGATAGTAATACATAAGAATTGTACTTGAAATGTTAAAATCTGGCTATATTGAAATTTTGATTCAAGGATAGAGGGGCTGTTTTGCTAACTAGTTTGGTAGAAAGAGCATTGGATAGTTTGAGAGGTCTGGCCATTTGCAAATCATTTTCTTCTTTTGTTCTACAAAGGAGAGAGAGAGTAATACATAAAATGCAGTTAGTTGCATATGTGTGTGTGTGTGTGTGTGTGTGTGTGTGTGTGTGTGTGTGTGTGTTCTGTAAACTTGGATGTTTAAGATCTAATAAAAATTAGAGAACTATTCTCTCCTAAGATGGTTCATAAATTCACGTGTCTCTATTAAAAGCTTTAGTTTCTCACCCAACCAGAGCTTTGATCTATGAACCAGGAGGTCACAGTTCGATTCCCAGTTAGGGCACATGCCCAGGGTTGCAGGCTCGATCCCTGTGCAGAAGGCAGTGATCAATAATTCTCTCTTCTCATTGATGTTTCTGTCTCTTCTTCTCCCTTCCTTCTCTCTGAGATCAATAAAAACATAAAAAGTAAATAAACTATAAAAAAAACACTTTGATTTCTCTATACCATATATTTTTTATAGGAAACCATTTTTTTTAAAAAGGAAATATTTGTTATTTGTGGTAGTTTAATCTGAATGATGGGGGATAGGAAGGAATCTAGTGAACATTATTCCATGCAGCTATGATAAGCCTAAGGAAAAACAATTTAACTATTATTTCTTGAATTATGTTGTTGATGTTACCTTTTATGTTTTATTTATAGGTATATGATGTTGATTGATGGCACAAATGAAGTTTTTATGATTGATAGAGATAATTCAGTGTTTCATGTTTCAAATCTGGAATTCCCATTTCGTAAAGATCTCCGTATACATTTATCAAATACTCTGTTGGATGGGGTAAGTCATAATTTATCATTTAAAAATAATTAATATTGCCATTTTTCTTTCTTCTAAGGAAAAGTGTATTTTTATTAATTTAATAGTAACTTTCTAATCAAATCTAGTTTTTTAAAAGTTTTTTTAAATTGAGGTGTAACTGGAATATACAGTTACAAGCTAGTTTTTATTAGAATGCTAAGTTAGATTTATCTCTTATTTGCTTTACTGTCTAGATCATTGTCTTGGGTATGAGAGTTAAGTGAACAAAGCTCTTTTTTTTTTTAAATTAAATCTTTATTATTCAGATTATTGCATTTGTTTCTCTTTTTTCCCCTCCATAGCACCCCCCCACACCCAGTTCCCACCCTTCCCTCTGCCCTTACCTCCCTCCCATTGACTTCATCCATAGGTGTATGATTTTTGTCCAGTCTCTCCCTGTATACCCCTCACCCCTTTCCCCCTGAGAATTATCAGTCCACTCCCTTTCTGTGCTCCTGATTCTAGTATATTCACCAGTTTATTCTGTTGATCAAATTTTTAATTCACTTAATTTTTAAATTCACTTGTTGATAGATATGTATTTGTTGTTCATAATTTTTTGGATTTTACCTTTTTCTTCTTCCTCTTCTAAAAGAGTACCCTTCAGCATTTCATATAATACTGGTTTGGAGTTGATGAACTCTTTTAGCTTTTTCTTCTCTGTGAAGCTCTTTATCTGCCCTTCAATTCTGAATGATAGCTTTGCTGGATAGATTATTCTTGGTTGTAGGTTCTTGCTATTCATCACGTTGAATATTTCTTGCCATTCCCTTCTGGCCTGCATCATTTCTGTTGAGAAATCAGCTGACAGTTGTATGGGTGCTCCCTTGTAGGTAATTAACTGTTTTTTTTTTTTTCTTGCTGCTTTTAGTATTCTCTCTTTGTCTTTTGCTCTTGGTATTTTAATGATGATGTGTCTTGGTGTAGTCCTCTTTGGATTCCTTTTGTTTGGAGTTCTGTGTGTTTCCTGGATTGTAAGTCTATTTCTTTCACCAGGTGGGGGAAGTTTTCAGTCATTATTTCTTCAAATAGGTTTTCAGTATCTTGCTCTCTCTCTTCTTCTGGAATCCCTACAATTCTGATGTTGGTACGCTTGAAGCTGTCCCAGAGGCTCCTTACATTATGTTCACATTTTTGGATTCTTTTCTCTTCTTGCGTTTCCAGTTGAGTGTTTTCTGCTTCTTTATATTTCAAATTTTTTACTTGACTTTTGCCTTCCTCTAGTCTGCTGTTAGGACTCTGTATAATATTTTTTATTTCAGTCAGTGTATGTTTAATTTCTAGTTGGTCCTTTTTCATCTCTAGTTGTTCCTTTTCCATCTCTAGTTAGATCTTTTTCATCTCTAGTTGGTCCTTTTTCATTTCCTCTTGGCTGTCACTAACATTATCCAACTTTTCTAGGATATTCTTGAAAAACCTTATAAGCGTGGTTTTGAACTCTATATCCAGTCATTTGTTTTCCTCCATTTCTTTTGTTTGTGATCCCTTCCCTTGTCTTGGCATTTTCACTATGCCTGGAGAACTTCTGTGTTGGATTCAGCCTTATGATACCAGACTTGCAAAACCACAGAAGCCTCTCTGTTAAGCTTGGGATGGGTGGAGTTTCAGGGCTTAAGGGACCGCCTTGCCTTCCAGTGAGCCCCGCCCGCCCCGGCCGCTGAGTCTCAGGTGATTGGGTAATCACTGGACTGGTCCCTTGTGTGTGTGCACAGTGCCTCTAGACTGCTGCCTTTCCGCCCCCCCTGCACCCAGGACCACACGAGTCTAGGTTCTCAGGGTTTCATCTGAAACAGGGGCTTAGTGGAGTCAGAAGTGGCACAGTTGGGAGGGTCTGTCTCCCGCCCTTTCACGAAAGTCAGCGGCACAATCAGCAGTCTGTCCTCTGCGCAGTGCCGTGCTCGCCACCAGTCCTCTGATATTTGCGACTCCCTTAAATTTCCATGCATCTCTCCCTTTTCACAGTCCAAACTCCCCCCGTATGAGTTTTGGCTGGATCTGGGGTTTAGTGTTGTAGGAAAAGGGGTTCAATGCCTTTGAGAGTCTCCGTTTCCCTCCTGCCCGAGAAAACCAGCCAGGTACTCGGGCTCCCGCTCTCTCCACGGGCGCGTCTCCATACCTCAGCTCTTTGAAGTTCCTCTGGGTCTCTGTGAGCCCCTCTTTTCCCCCCTAGTTGTAGAATTTCCACTCAGCCAGCTTTCCTGTGGTTCTGGATGATGTCCGTTCTGTCTTTTAGTTGTAGTTTTGAAATCGTTGTTTGAGGCAGCAGTGTAGGTATTTACCTATGCCACCATCTTGGATTCTCCTTCCAAAGCTAACTCTTAATTTTTTTTTGTTCTTCATGCTTGAAAAACATTTTTTTTGGAAAAAGACTACTTTTATTATTTTACTTGTCACTTGAATCTTAATTATGTGATACCACTTAATAAATTTTCCCTTGGTTCTTTAGCTATATGGACTAATAGTTCTTGTTTTGAGAAATTCTGCTTTTTAAAACAACTACTATATTTTAATTTTGAAAGGTGATAAGAATTTTTCCATTTCAGAAAAATCTATATTTAATGATCATAAAATTACTTGGTTAAAAGTGTTTTAACTTTATTTCATTCAAATAGCTTTCTTTTCCCCATTCTAAAAATATTGACTTATTGTAAATAAAAATTAAAATAATATAAAAAATTACCAAAAAGCTGGTAGAAATATTCTGAAGTCATACCATTTCAGTAACTTGTGTTATCATTTTAATGAATATTATTCTAGACTTTTCTTTTTGCCAGAGGTTCAATCTTATATCTGCTCCTGAGGGATGTAACACAGTCATACTACTGATAGCAATTCACAGCATGGATTCTTAAACAGAATGTGTTTCAGTTTTTCAGAGAGTTCTTTCCCATCCCAGTAAATTCTGAATAATTTGGTACCTCTGCCACAGAGGTTGAAATAATTGTTCTGATCAAATATATATACACATGGATAGTAACATAAATGTTACATGAGTTTTGAAACTTGTCTTTTTTCCCACTTAACAATTTGTTTTGGACACCTTTATCATAAATGTCTGAACTATAAACTATTGTATATCTTTGTGTTAGGATTTCCAGAATTTTGATTATGAAAATTGTACAGGATGCTTGTAAAAATAGGGCCTATTCTGGTAGCCAATCATAGACCTTATGAATTCGATTTTCCCAGGGCCCAAGTTTTCTGTACTTTTAAAAAATGCCCAAGTGATTCTAATCAGGCAAGTTTGAGAAACAGTTCTGTGATTTTTTATTATTTTTTTTAAAACTAGCTCTCTTTTGGTGGACACTTTGATGTTTTTCTATTATAGGACACACTTGAATGCATATCCTTATACCTTTTCCTTTTCACAGTTGTGTAATTTTGTAATTAAGATTCTTAGAGGTGAGATTGTAATAAATAATTAGAATCTTTTGGTTGCAAGTAACAGAAGTCTAATTTAAAGTAACTAAAGAAAAAAAATAGATTAACACAAATAATTAAATTTCAGGTTGTTTTGCTTCGAGCTGGATCTACAGGCTCCAATGATATTGTCCAGGCACTTTCTCTTTCTTTGCTTTACTTGTCTGTTTAGTCTCATTCTGCATGAAGACTCCTTTCATTTGGGAGGCAGATTGTTCAAAGATAGCTTTTCCCCAACATCTATATATCAATCCAAGCAAAGACTCTTAAGGGCCTTGCCTGAGTTATACACCCATGGAAGAGTGACAGTGGAGGTCAGAACCTCACTAGTATCAGTATCACTTGAAGTTCGGGAGAAGTTCGCTCCCATGGAGAAGGGATGGCTACATGTTATACTATGTTCACTATGTGGGCATGCCCATTTTAAATATTGATGTGTATAATGCAGAAAGTTTGAACACATGTACAATTCTAATAACCATATGTAAAGGATCTGTACATTGTCTTAAACACTGAGTTTTGAAAATTTAATGTTTGGTGAAGGAAAGAATGACCTTTCCATTTTAAGGGATAGAATAACATAGTGGTTATGAGCCCTAACTCTGACAGTGCCTTATTGGCTCCATCAGTTCTTACATGAGAGACCTTATATAATTTTCTCAATTTCCTCATCTATAGTTAAGTGAGGCTAATAACAACAGTACTCAATTCTTCACAATGCTATTGTGAAGATTCTAAGTTGGATAATTTATAAAATGCTGATCATAGTGTCTGGCACATTGTAAAATGAATGGTTTACCTCTTTTAACATGCATTTATGTGAATTGTTAAGGAGGTTAACATTTTTTCACTTCTTTATGAATTATTGCATTTCTTCTGTGAGTTGCTCATTCAGATCCATATGTATTTTCCTGTTGGATGTTCATATTTTTTTCATATTGACTTACGAGAACCTTTTGTCTATGGAAGATATTCATGAAACATTTTGAAAAATGTGTTTTTACTTTTCCTGGTATTTTTTGTGGCATAAATTTAAATTTATGTAGGAAAAATTATAAACCTCTTGATTTTTAATATTTGAGCCATTATAAAAAATATACATTTTATTTATTTACTTAATTTTTATTAATCCTCAGTAGAGGATACTTTTTTCCCATTGCTTTCCAGCAAGTAGAAGGAAGGGAGTGAAGGAAGAGTTGAGGAAAGGGGGAGAGAGAGAGGTGAGAGGAATACATTGATTGGTTGCTTCCTGCACAGATCCCCAACCAGGGATCAAACGTCTAACCCAGGTATGTGCCCTTGGTTGGGAATTGAACCCATGACCCTTTGGAGGCTGACACTGAGCCACACTGGCCAGGGTAGAAATATATTTTTACTTCAGAATTTTATAATATCTGTATTTTTCTAGTAATTTTGTGGTTTTAATTTATATAGCTTTAAGAATAATATTTTATCTATCTGAAATATATTTTGGTAAAACGAATAAAATAGGATTTTAATTTTATTTATTTCCAGATGTCTAAACTGTTGCCTCAGTATCATCCAGCTAATCAATTTTTCTTTTTTAATTGGATATATCCTTTTATTGTATGATGGATTCCTTTATCATTGTTTCTTTCCTGATTCATTTTCCCATTTCATTAAATTTTGGTATTCTAGTGGTAGTTTTATATTGATTTAAATACTGTGACTTTAACATACAATTTAGTGTCTGACAGCCCAAGTACCCCCAGTCTTCTGGCTGTTCTGAAGTTTGCCACTTAGATTTTTAAAAAAATTTTCTTTATTGATTAAGGTATTACATAAGTGTCCTTATCCTCCTTTGTCCCTCACTCCCTTGGTGTCTGTGTCTATTGGTTATATTTATATGCATGCATACATGTCCTTTGGTTGATCTCTTCCTCCCCATTCCTCGCCTTTCCTCTGAGGTTTGATGGTCTGATTGATGCTTCTCTGTTTTTGGATCTGTTTTTGTTCATCAGTTTATGTTGTTCATTATATTCCACAAATCAGTGGGATCATGTGATACTTATCTTTCTCTGACTGACTTATTTCACTTAGCATAATGTTTTCCAGTTCCATCCATGCTATTGCAAATGGAATTCCTTCCTTTTTATAGCAGTATAGTATTCCATTGTGTAGATATACTACAGTTTTTGAATCCATTCATCTGCTGATGGGCACTTAGGCTGATTCCAAATCTTAGCTATGGTAAATTGTGCTGCTATGAACGTGGGGGTGCATATATCCTTTCTGATTGGCATTTGTTTTCTTGGGATATATTCCCAGAAGTGGTATTACTGGGTCAAATGACAGTTCCATTTTTAATTTTTTGAGGAAATGCCATACTATTTTCCACAGTGGCTTTACCAGTCTGCATTCTCACCAGCAATGAAGGAGGCTTCCTTTTTCTCTGCATCCTCTTTAGCACTTGTCATTTGTTGATTTGTTGATGATAGCCATTCTGACAGGTGTGAGATGGTATGTCATTGTCATTTTGATTTGCATGTCTCAGATGATTGGTGACTTTGAGCATGTTTTCATATGTCTCTTGGCCTTCCTTATGTCTTCTTTTGAAAAGTATCTTTTTAGATCTATTGCCAATTTTTTTGATTGGGTTGTTTATCTTCTTTTTGTTAAATTGTATGAGTTCTCTGTAAATTTGCCACTTAAGATTTTTCTCTGTCTTTAGGTTTTGGTTAAACAGGCTATTTGAGAAGTTAGCTCGATCAGTATTTACGCTTTGTGTGCAAAACTATACACCAGTAAGCTTTTATTTTTCTCTGCTGAGTAATCTCTGATAGGCTTATCTCCAGTCCTTTCTTTTTGCTGTGTTTGGTTGTGTAGTTTATCTTCTTGTCATATCTTCACTATCTTTCCTTGGAGGGAAATAGGGTTCTACATCTTTCTTTTAGCTTCCTACAATTTCAATTATCATTTTTTTACAATTTCTTCAATGTTGAACCTTTTTCATGATCCAGACTGAATTATATCTGGCTAATACTCTCTCGAATTTACATGAGAATTCTTCCTGTCTTACAAGACTAGAGGCCTGGTGCATGAAATTCATGCACAGGGGATAGGGGGGAGTCCTTCAGCCCAGCCTGCTCCCTCTCTAATCTGGGACCCCTTGAGGGATGTCCAGGGGATTGGGCCTAAATGGGCAGTTGGACATGCCTCTCACAATCCAGGACTGCTGGCTCCCAACTGCTCACTTGCCTGCCTTTCTGATTGCCCCTAACTTCTTCTGCCTGCCAGCCTGATCACCCCCTAACCACTCCCCTGCCAACCTATTTGCCCCTAACTGCCCTCCCCTGTGGGCCTGGTCACCCCTAACTGCTCTCCCCTTCATGCCTGGTCACCCTCTAACTACCCTCCCTGAAGGCCTGGTTCACCCCCAACTGCCCTTCCCTGCAGGCCCAGTTACCTCCAACTTTCCTCCTCTGTCAGCTTGGTCACCCCTAATTGCCCTCCCCTGCAGGCTTAATTGCCCCTAACTGCCCTCCTTTGCAGGCCTGGTTTCTCCTAATTGCTCTCCCCTGCTGGCTATCTTGTGGTGGCCATCTTGTGTCCACATGGGGGCAGTCATCTTGTGTGTTGGAGTGATGGTCAATCTGCATATTACTCTTTTATTAGATAGAATAGAGGCCTGATACACGGGTGGGGGCCAGCTGGTTTACCCTGAAGGGTGTCCCCTATCAGGGTGGAGATTTCCTTGGGGCGTGGGGTGGCTTGAGCAAGGGGCCTGTGGTGGAAGCAGAGGCCCTGGTATCTGGGATTTATTTATCTTCTACAATTGAAACTTTGTAGCCTGGAGCAGAGCCAAGCCTTCTGCTTGCTTCCTGGTGGCAGCCATTGAAACTTTGTTGCCTTAAGTGGAGGCCTGGGCCCGCCAGGTTGTGTGGAAAGCTTGGCTTCCTCTGTCATTTGGGGCAACCCAAGCCTCCCTCCTCCTCTCTCTGTGGCCATAGCCATCTTGGTTGGGTTAATTTGCATACTTATTTCTGATTGGCTGGTGAGCATGGCTTGTTGGTGGAGCAGAGGTATGGTCAATTTGCATATTACTCTTTTATTAGATAGGATTTGCTCCTCTATTTCTGGTTTAAATGGACAGATATTGGGACAATAGAGAGAGGCTTGGAAATGTTCTCTTAAACTCTCGATGGAATTACCTTAATGAAAATCACATATATAAATACATATAGTTATTAGTTTAACAGAGGGAATACAAACCACTTTCAAAGTGACCAGAATACTTTTTGCTCCCATCCCTTGTTCTTTATTTGCCAACTAAATATTGGAGTGTGCAATATTCCGTCTCACTGTGATTGGAGAAAAGCGTGTTTGAGTTAGTCTAAGGTATAGTTTTGAGTAATGAGAAGGTTCAGGGTGTGACCTGGAGAAAATGAGAGATGAAGGTTGTGTGAACCAGAGCAATGGAAGCAAGATCAAGGAAGTAATAGATATGTCATAATGAGAGATGGCAGGAGAACAAGATGACTGTGAACTAGGTACTGAAGATTAGAAAGTCAGTAAGAAGGTAGTATAATTGGATGGAGACTGAGCAAAGAGTAACTATAGAGTCACAAAACAAAGTTAAATATTCTGTGTGTATCCTATGGAGCTACTAGTATGTCTTCATTCCTGTGAGAGGGTGTGTAGTAAAATATCATTTTGTAATAGAAGTGACATATACAAACATATATAATAAACTTTTGTAACCTGTGTGTGTGTGTGTATGTACACATACTCCTTTGTTGTCAACAGAGCCACTGCATAAGATTGAAAGTATTGTTCATTGCACATCCCCAGGGGGTTCCGTTGTTGTCATAGTTGATGTGACTAGCATTCTGGGGGCATTGCTGCACATATACTGCATGGCTAATGCAGCAGCCCTGCTAGTAAGTGTAGAGGAACAGCAAGAACATCTTAGTTTTTGTTTATTTAAGATAGTTTCTTTTAGCGTTGTAACTAATAAAATAAAAGGGTAAAGACTGAAGTTATAGCATTTGTAAATAATTAGTATAATTTATAACTGAACTAATATTTTTTGAGTGCCTATCATGTTCAAGTTGCTGTGCCAAGAGTGAAGACATTGCTTAGAGTGTGCCAAGAGTGAAGACATTGCTTAGAGTGTGCCAAGAGTGAAGACACTGCTTGCACATTGTGGTGGTCGGCAAACTGCAACTTGCAAGCCACATGTGGCTCTTTGGCCCCTTGAGTGTGGCTCTTCCAAGGCCTGGGCGAGTCTGTTTTGAAGAAATGGCATTAGAAAATGTTTAAGTTTAAAAAATTTGGCTCTCAAAAGAAATTTCAATCGTTGTACTGTTGATATTTGGCTTTGTTGACTAATGAGTTTGCTGACCACTGGCTTAGAGGGTTGAGCAGATCTTACTCTTTATTTATTTATTTATTTATTTATTTATTTATTTAATTTTTTAATATATTTTATTGATTTTTTACAGAAGGAAGGGAGAGGTATAGAGAGTTAGAAACATCCTTGAGAGAGAGAGAGACATCGATCAGCTGTTTCCTGCACGCCCCTTACTGGGGATGTGCCCGCAACCAAGGTATATGCCCTTGAATTGAACCTGGTACCTTTCAGTCCACAGGCCGATGCTCTATCCACTGAGCCAAACCGGTTTTGGCAGAAGGTTTCACTCTTGAGACAGTTTATTTTGTTGGGTAGGGGTGGAAAATGATTGGTAATGGATAAAACGATAACCTGAAGATTGGTATTTAAAACAAGTTCTGTTGTGTTTAGAAGATAAATACATCAAATCTGGTTAGTTAGGAATTAAAGATATTTTGTAGAAGAATTGGCATTAGATATGGAAAGATTTTTATAAAGATTTATGTTGCAGGTGGGCTTAGGACATTCCAGGTAGGAAATAATACTTAAAAATTAAATGTTCAACCATCTGTAGATTTAACTTAGCAATAATATTTATTTTTACCCTAAACTTGGATAACTGAGAGCAGCATAATAGATAAACTCTTGTGAGGTTTTAAAACAGCAGTGTGATTTATGATGTCAGTTTGCTTGGACCAGATTAGTAGTTTGCCATATTTGTTTTTCCAGTTAATTAAAACAGTTCTCTGTAGTTTCCTGTTTCTTCCACATTTTCATTTGCAAATTGTTTTTGTAAAATTTCAAATCCAAGAAGTAATTCAAAACTGTCTAATTGTCCGGCTGTCAGATGTGAGCAGGAAAGCTTTTGTTTTGCTGTCTGAATGATGTTCTTTGACCTACAAAATGTGGAAAACAGCACTTCAGAAATACAGCATTAATTCACTTGACATAAATCAGTGAAATTCAGCCAATTTTACATGGAGGTTAAGAGGTAGATGTGGTAGTTAAAGATTAAAGTTAATTGCAAGAATCCTGGGAAAATGGCATGTCTTTTCAACTGTTAATTTTTTTATAAAGGAATGTGCATGCTCATTTAGAAGTATTTAGTAAGTCAGTACATTATCAAATAGAAAAGTTCAACTATTAAGAATAGATTACATTTTAACATTTTGATGTACTTTTAGTCATTTTGTTGTCTATATTAATAAAACATGTATAATTGACATGTATGTACTGACATTTAAAAATATATATATGTTTTTAATATATTTTATTGATTTTTTACAGAGAGGAAGGGAGAGAGATAGAAAGTCAGAAACATCGATGAGAGAGAGACATTGATCAGCTGCCTCCTGCACACCCCACTGTGGAGATGTGCCCGTAAGCAAGGTACATGACCCCAGTCAGAATCGAACCTGGGACCTTTCAGTCTGCAAGCCGACGCTCTATCCACTGAGCCAAACTGGTCTCGGCTAAAATATATTTTTATTGATTTCAGAGAGGAAGAGAGGGAGAGAAAAATAGAAAAATTAATGATGAGAGAGAATCATTGATTGGCTGCCTCATGCACGCCCCCTACTGGGGATAAAACCCGCAATCCAGGCATGTGCCCTTGGTCGGAATCAAACCTGGGACTTTTCAGTCTGCAGGCTGACACTCTATCCACTGACCAAACCAGGTAGGGTTGTACTGACATTTAATATATGCTGTATATCTGGGATTCCATCATTTTTCTTTACTCCAAAGAACGGATTTTAGGATAAAAAATTTAGTTTTACTTTTTAAAATTAAAGTATAATTAAATTCAAAAGATTGTGCCTGGCTGGCATGGCTCAGTGATTGAGCAGAGGCCTATGAACTAGGAGGTCAGTGTTTGATTTCAGGTTATGAGGGCTCTATCCCCAGAGTGGGTATGCAAGAGACAACCAATCGATGACTCTCATCATTGGTGTTTCTAGTTGGTCCTTTTCCATCTCTAGTTGGTCTCCTCCTGGTATCCATCTGCTTGCATTAAATTCTAGAAACTTTTCTTAAGAATAAGTTAGAACATTTGTAGGGCTCTTTTTTGGAACTTTTTTGTCATGTAAATTTGAAGTTCTATACCATACCAGTGAAATAGCTTTCCATTACCCCATGGCAACCACCATTCTACTTTCTATTTGTATGTATTTAACTACTTTAGGTACCTCATATAACTGAAATTATATAGTATTTGTCTTTTTGTGACTGGCTTAGTTTATCTAGCTTAATGTCCTCAAGGTTTACCCATGTTATAGCTGGTGATAATTTCCTCCCTTTTCAAGGCTCAGTAGTATCTATCCCACTGAATATATATTCCACATTTATTTATCTATCTGACATTTGGGAGGAATAGATACTACTGCCTCTTAGCTACTGGACTAGTGGTGCTATAAACATGGGTGTGTAAATATCTCTTCAAGACCCTGCTTTCAGTTCTTTTGGATATATTCCCAGAAGTGGCATCACTGTATCATATGATAGTTCTAGTGCTAATTTTTTGAGGGAACTACTATACTATTCTCCATAGTGGCTGCAGCATTTTACAATCCCACCAACAGTGTACAAAGTTTCTAATTCACTAAGTTTTAAGCTTATGTATTTTATGTCAACTTACTTTTTGGTAGCTTAAGGCAGTGAAGAGTACATTGTGTTGAGGGATTCCTTGGAAAGAATCATTTTTGGTATTGGATCTTTGTTAGAATCTCTTGAGTTCTGTTCTCTTTTAAAAATTTTGGTGAATATTTGCTTCAGCTAGTCAGGAACCATATTTTATTCCAGTAATGCTCAGATTATTTCTTCAATTCAGCATGAAATCTGGGAGCAGAAATAGTCTGCTATTTTTATTTCTCTACACATTGAAGAGGTAGAAAAAAGAAGACAAGAATAACCACTGTGTTGATATCTATATTTGAGTATCCTATCTAATAAAAGAGTAATATGCAAATTGACTGTCACTCTAAGACACAATATGGCTACCCCCATGTGGACACAAAATGGCCACCACAAGATGGCCTGCAGGGGAGAGCAGGTGGTGGTGGGGGAGCAGGCATGCAGTGGAAGACAGTTGGGAGAGACCCAGGCCTGCAGGGGAGGGGAGTTGGGGGAGGCCAGCCTGCAGGGGAGGGCAGTTGTGGGTGATCAGGGCAGCAGGGAGGGCAGTTAGGGGTGATTGGGCTAGCAGAGAAGGGCAGTTGGGGGAGACCAGGCCTGTAGAGGTGGGCAGTTGTGGGTGATCAGGGCAGCAGGGAGGGCAGTTAGAGGTGACCGGGCTAGCAGAGGAGGGCAGTTGGGGGGAACCAGGCCTGCAGGGGAAAGCAGGTGGGGGGACCAGGCCTGCAGGGGAAGGCAATTGGAGAAGAACAGGCCTATAGGGAAGGGCAGTTGTGGGCAATCAAGCCAGCAGAGAGGGCAGTTAGGGGTGACTGGGCTGGCAGAGGAGGACAGTTGGGGTGACCAGGCTTGCAGGTGAGGGCAGTTGGGTGTGCAGGCCTGCAGGGAAGGGCAGTTAAGGGTGACCAGGACAACAGGGGAAGACAGTTGGGGGCAACTAGAGTGGCAGGGGAGGGAAGTTAGGGGAGACCCAAGCCTGCATGGAAGGGCAGTTGGTGGGGGGCAGGCCTGCAGGAGAGGGCATTTGCGGGGATCAGGTTTGCAGGGGAGGGCAGTTAGGGGTAACCAGACCCACAGAAGAGGGCAGTTAGGGGTGACCAGGTCTGCAGGAGAAGACAGAGGATAGTTAGGGACGACCAGATTGGCAGGGGAGGGCAGTTAGGAGTGACCAGGCCAGCAGGGGAGGGCAATTAGGGGCAATCATGCTGGCTGGGGAGCAGTTAGACGTTGATCAGGCTGCCAGGGAGTGGTTAGGGGTGATCAGGCTGGCAGGCAGAAGCGATTAGGAGCAATCAGGCAGAGGCAGGCGAGTGATTGGGAGCCAGCAGTCCTGATTGCTGGGATTAGGCCTAAATGGGCAGTTGAACATCCCTCAAGGGGTCCTATCATTGGAGAGGGTGCAGGATGGGCTGAGGGACAACCCTCCCCCCAGTGCACAAATTACATGCACTGCACTTCTAGTAATAGTGATAATTATTAAGACTGTCATTTTCCAAGTAGAACTTGGAAATGAACCCTGCTGTGCCTTTTTATTTTACCAGAATCTTGGTAATTTCCGTGGCTTTCTATTTTAAAACTTATTCATTTGTTTATTCCTTTTCATTTGTTTTGCTGATAATACATTTTATTTTTAATGTTTAAAGAAAAGTATGTTTTTGCTCATTTTGTCAGGTAATTTTGGAGGGAAATTCTGAACTTGGAAGGCCACTTAATTTCTGTCCACCCAGTTTTGTAAAGAATAATTAATTGAAACCTATTATTGATACCACCTTGTTGGCTCATAAAATTATTAGGTAGCCGAGACCGGTTTGGCTCAGTGGATAGGGCATCAGCCTGCGGACTGAAAGGTCCCGGGTTCGATTCCAGTTGGGGGCATGTACCTTGCTTGCGGGCACATCTCCAGTGTGGGGTGTGCAAGAGGCGGCTGATCGATGTCTCTCTCTCATCGATGTTTCTGACTTTCTATCCCTCTCCCTTCCTTTCTATGAAAAATGAATAAAATATATTTAAAAATTATTAGATACATGCATTTAAATTAAAATACTTCAGTGAACAGTTTAAAAGAATGAAAGTGATACAATTTATGTCAAACATCATCTCAAATAATCAAGTACCATATAAAGATAAAAAAAAGAGTTGGGTTCAAGACAATAATCATAAGTGTCTGTACTTAACAAAACACATATTTGAGAAAGAAATTAATTGTAATAGTTTCTTAAAACAAAAATCTATTTGTCCTAAATCAGTGTGTTCTTTGTAATTTTAGATGGTTATATGTGGATTTTCTATCATGAAATTATTTTAAAAAACCCATTTACTTTACTAGGGAGGATATGAGGAAAGTAAAGTAATTTTAGGCCCTAGCCAGTTTGGCTTAGTGGATAGAGCACTGGCCTGCAGACTTGAGGGTCCCAGGTTCAATTCAAGTCAAGGATATATGTCTTGGTTACAGACTTGATCTCCAATATGGGGCGTGCAGGAGGCAGCCAATCAATGATTCACTCTCATCATTGATGTTTGTATCTCTCTCTCCCTCTCTGAAATCAATAAAAATACTTAAAAAAAAAAGTAATTTTAGGTCAAACCTGTTATTAAAAGCTAAAGTTTTATAAAATACTACATTATATACCTATAATCATTCTTTAGTATCCTTGATCTCTTTTCTGTTAGAGTGCAAATTTACATTCTTTTCATTTAATGGCTGTGATATGTGGTATCATATTCTTTTTTCTGTTCCCTTTGGTGATAGTAGAGGCATGTGGGACCAAGGAAGATCACATGTGTAGTGTGGTGATTGTAGCTATTAGAAGGGTACCATTTATATCTACAGATTTTATGATTAAAGTAATTGGTGTATAGCAAAATATAAAGCAATAATGATTTAACAAATTATTTTTAAATGTTCTTGATATTTGGCATTTAAAATTTGTAGTCTTTTTTTATCCTAATAGTTGCTTAGTAAATTCAAATATAAGACAAAACAGCATAGTAATTCAAATATAAAAATATAATGAGCACATACAGTAATATCTCTTTATTTTATACAGAATAAGTTCATGATGAGGCTTTTTGGGTTGCTAACAATATTTATTTAATCTGGGTATTATAAATGTGTTCATTTGAAATTTTATCAGGTTGTATTTTGATGGTTTATATACTTTCTGTGTGTGTATTATATTTCGGTCAAATTAAAGAAACTTGTTAAAAAATAAAGAAACTTTCCTTTTTTTCTCTTTAAAGGAAATGATTATTGATAAAGTTAATGGACAAGCTGTACCTAGATATTTGATTTACGACATAATTAAGTTCAATGTAAGTACCTTTTGTAATTTCTAAATGGATTATCTTTGAGATAATAGATGTTTTTAACAAGTAAAAAGCATTATTGCCTTAGAGTAGGAAAGAAAAATTGTGATACTTTCAAGTTACTCATTTGATATTTTTTTTGTCAACATTTGTACATATTTTCTTTCCCTTACTGCCTAATACTTTGTATATTTGTCTTTAGATTATTTAGTTATTTCAAATGAATAAAGAAAAACAGTTTAACTGTGATAAAACAAGATAGTATATTGTAAAATGTTATTAAGTAAACCTAAAAAACAAAATATAAAATCTCCCTTTGTGAGTAGATATAAAAAAGTGAAATTATATTTTCTACCCACTTACTATAGTTTTAGACTAGCCAAGAATCAAAGTGCCTGTTAATGATTAATTCAGTTTGAAATTATGTAGACAGTACAAGATCAATTCTATAAAGAGAAGAAATTCTTTCAATAGTGTACATCTATGAAAAGGTATAATTATTATTCTAGATATATATTATTCAGATTGCATAATCATTTAGTATTCCAAGTAGACTGAAAGCAGTTAAAAATTCTGGAATTAAATGTGTTAAGTTTTAAGATTTTGAGGATTTATAATAAAAGTTAAAAAAACCCTTTTTTTTGGGGGGGGGTGAGGGTATATATTTTGAAAGGTAGTATTAAGATTTAAAATTATATATTAATACAGATGACTTATTTTCCCCAGAAAATTTTCAATGTGTATATATCTCATTTGTTGTTGAATTACGTATATTTCAAACTATTTCAAACCTAGGAAACCCAAGGTTAGAAACCATCAAGTTTTAATCTTGTCCTCAAAAGTAATGCTTTCCAAAATTGACTTACTCTTACCACAGATCTTGGAATGATGTTCATTGGCCCCTAACAAGACAAAGGGTGGGTGTGGCTTTGTTTCTTTGTGAATGGGGGAGTGCTATCTCCGTTGCCTCTTGATATTGAGCTCTGCTTTAAAATGTGTTCAGTGCAGGTTCATCTCTTAGCCTGGGAACTTTGTCTTAGACAATAGCCTTCCAATTCTTAAAAAGCAAGTTTTCGGCATATGTAAAAGTATAGAGAATAATATAAGGAATACTATGTACCTACAATTAGATTTATTGAAGCTTAACTTTTGTCTTTTTTATTCCATTCTCCTTTTAATAAGAAATAAGTCATTATATGTATAATATCAGAAGTTTCTTGTGTACACCTCTGTCATCTTATCCTTGAAGCAACGGCTCCTACCCTGAATTTATTATCCCTATGAGTGTTTGTGATGCCTTTACTATCAATGTCTATAAAATATATGTGGTGTTCTTTTGTAGGATTTCTAGTGTTTCATAAATGTCATAGTACTGTACTATAGTACACAACATTTGCTCCACATTATTTTTTATAGATTTATATGTGTTAATGCACTTAAGTTTGGTTCATTCACTTTAATTACTCTTAATTATAATGTTGTATAAATATATGGAATTTATCTTTATTCCTTTTGATTAACATCGGTTTCCATATTTTGCTATTAAATTATTGTATTGAATAGTTTTATGTTTTTTTCTTAATGCACATGTGTCAAAGTTTCTTTAGGACAGTTCTCATTCTTGGGATATGGTCACCCGGGAAGTGTTTAAAAAGTCTAGTCCCTCATTTCCTACAACATGGAGATCCTAATTAACTTAGCAACTTAATTAAGCTTTATTAGCTACCTTGCTAAATTTCTTTTAGAAGTAGTTGTACCAATTTATCATAGTTGGTATTAACTTTTGCCAAATGGCTATGTGTGAAATGATATCTTGTTTTTAATTTGATTTTTTTCTAATTACTAATGAAGCAAAGCATATTTTATGTTTGCTTTTACTTGTTTGGACGTTTGTTATTTAATTATAGGTTCAAATGGTTTGTTCTTTTAATTTTTCTATTTGGTTGCCAATCATGCTTTTCACAATGTATAGGAACTAGTTATCTTTTTTTCTGTATTTTAATTCTGTTTTGGATATAAATGTGACAAACAGTATCTTTTCCATATTAGTATCCATTAAGCCACAGAAGTTATTTTTTTAAAAACTTTTTTTTCAAATATATTTTTTATTGTTATAGTCTTACAAATAGCTCCAATTCTCCCCTTCCCCACCCCATTCACCTTTCTCCCAATTCCTACCTCTCTCCCCTCCCCAGGCCTTCACTACCCTATTGCCTCTGTCCATGGGCTATGCATATAAGTATATAAATAATAAAAACAATTAGTGAGTATATTAATACTTTAATTCAAATGTGAAAATTTTGGATCAGTTGTTATTAGAATAGATTTATACCATTTCCCTATACTATTTTATACATTTATAACTTGAAATAACTGTGTGTGTGTGTGTGTGTGTGTGTGTGTGTGTGTGAGTGTATGTTTAGATATGCTTCCATCATTAGTCACGTTAATTTTCAGAGTTGGCATATGGGATTGTACAAGCTCCAAAGGGTGTAACTTACATAAACTACTATGTACAAAGTGAAAGCATTGATAATTATGCTGAATAAATAATTTTTAGAGTTGAAAGTTAAATAACTCTTATCATTTAATTCAGGCACAACCAGTTGGAGATTGTGATTTTAATGTTCGTCTTCAGTGTATAGAACGAGAAATAATAAATCCTCGACATGAAAAAATGAAGACTGGGCTCATTGACAAAACACATGAACCATTTAGTGTCAGAAATAAGCCATTTTTTGACATTTATACTTCAAGAAAGGTAAGATTTTTTAAATTAACATTTATAATGTAATCTAATTCATCTTGGGAGAAGAATGTGAATGATATTTTTCTGCCGAATTGTCTTGATTTTCCCTGAAATTTCTTGAATATTGTGCTCTTTTGGATAAACATGTAACAGTTAACAGGTCTTTTCATTAATAAGATTTTCAGTGATGGAAACTTAAACTAGGTTGTTTTCTTATTTCTCATAATAGTTTTTGATTCATAGCTATTATGGTTCATATTATGTTTTTTTAAAAAGCTGTAAGCTATGTAGAGTTATATAAGAGTGAAGGCCTTTTGAAATCAGCAGTTTTTAATACACAGTCTTACTTAAACTAATCAGTTATACATATATGTGTGTGTGTATACACACACGTGCACACGCACACACATGGAAAGTTTATTTTTGTTGTTTGGATACTTAAAACGCATCATATTAAATATTCTGGAACAGTTGTTTTTGTGTTTTTTTTTTTTTTGTTTTTTTTCACTTAACAGAGTGGCTTAAAAATATTTCCATGTCAATGCATAGGTATTTACAACATTAATTTTTAGCTGCTGCATAATATTTGACAGTAAAGATGCACCATGAAGTTATTTTGGGGAAGAGGAATGGTTATTTGATAGAATATAGGAAATATAGCAACTTATGTAATTATGTTTTAATTTCCTTTCTAATATAATCTCATAAGTTAGATGATAGAAGTTTTTGTTGTATTTTACCTGCTTCTACTCATGTCCACTCAATTTGGTATTTCTTCTTGAATATAATATTAGCTGTAATTCCAGCACTATTGAGCCTTTTTCTTCTCAATATATAAATATATTATAGAAAAAACAAATACAGAGTTATTCTTTTTTTACTAATATTTTGCATAATGCTTTCTTGGCATGGGGCTGTTGGTAGACTTCTTTTTTAAAAAAAATATTTTATTGGTTTTTTTACACAGAGGAAGGGAGAGGGATAGAGAGTTAGAAACATCGATCAGCTGCCTCCTGCACACCCCCTACTGGGGATGTGCCCGCAACCAAGGTACATGCCCTTGACCGGAATCCAACCTGGGACCCTTCAGTCCGCAGTCTGACATTCTATCCACTGACCCAAACTGGTCAGAGCATGTTGGTAGACTTCTACTGCTGTCATCTTCTCACAGTTCACTGCTTACCTTTTATGCCTCTTTTGGAAGCAGACATATGATAAGGGTGCTTACAAGAGCATGTACACTTCTGTGCTCTTCTCAATTGGTAGGATAAGGATAATGTTGGCACTTAACGTGGGCCACACCCTTGGTGGAAGTCTGCTAATTGGAGCTATATACTGTTATGGAAATATTTTCTAAATTATAAATAGAGTGTAAATTTGGGCAGGAACCAAATTGTTTCAGTTTGCATTTGCTTTTTAAAAACTAATTTGACAGCTTGTGCCATCTTCATTCAAAGTTCAGCATTTAAGAAAATGTGTCTTAGTATAGTTTCATTAGTCAAAGTCAGTACTTCTTAGAAATATTTGGCAGTGGATAATTATAAGAATTGTTCTTTAGGGATCTGAAGTAGTTGTGTTGAACAGCTTTCAATGTAGTTTTTCATTAGAGAACCGTGATGCTCTTTCTTTTTTTTCTTTATACTCAGCCTATATAAACTCCCTTTTAAACCATATGATTTAAAAAAAAGAAGTTCTAATATTTAGAATTATTATTATTAGTCTCATTTTTCTTCCATTTCAGTTCTTACTGTTATTTCTTTGTTCTCAGTTTCTCTTGAAATTGTTTTTGGTTGTAGAATACAGAAGGAAAGCACCTTTTACAGCAGAGTTGGTCTAAAAGGGAAAACTAGTAACACCAGATATGGGACAATAGCTATAGTTGACCGATTATTGCTCTAGAGCAGTGGTTCTCAACCTTTCTAATGCCGCAACCCTTTAATTCAGTTCCTCATGTTGTGGTGACCCTCAACCATAAAATTACTTTTGCTGCTACTTCATAACTGTAATTTTGCTACTGTTGATGAATCATAATGTAAATATCTGTGTTTCCTGATGGTCTTATGCTATACAGCAGTGGCTCTCAACCTGTGGGTCGCCTAAGACCATTGGAAAAACACAGATATTTTACATTATGATTCATTAACAGAAGCAAAATTACAGATATGCAGTAGCAATGAAAATAATTTTGAGGTTGGGGATCACCACAACATGAGGAACTGTATGAAAGGGTTGCAGCATTAGAAAGGTTGAGAACCATTGCTCTAGAGTCTTCTTTTTATTATGAATTTTATCTATCTATCTATCTATTTATTTATTTATTTATTATTTTAAATTAAATATTATTCAGATTATTACATTTGTTTCTCTTTTTTCCCCTCCATAGCACACCTCCACCAAGCTCCCACCCTTCCCTCTGCCCTTACCTCCCTCCCGTTGATCTCATCCATAGGTGTATGATTTTTGTCCAGTCTCTCCCTGTACACCCCTCACCCCTTTCCCCATGAGAATGATCAGTCCACTCCCTTTCGGTGCTCCTGATTCTATTATATTCACCAGTTTGATCAAATTTTTAATTCACTTAGTTTTTAGATTCACTTGTTGATAGCTATGTATTTGTTGTTCATAATTTTTTGGATTTTACCTTTTTCTTCTTCCTTTTCTAAGAGTACCTTTCAGCATTTCATATAATACTGTTTTGGAGTTGATGAACTCCTTTAGCTTTTTCTTATCTGTGAAGCTCTTTATCTGCCCTTCAATTCTGAATGATAGCTTTGCTGGATAGATTATTCTTGGTTGTAGGTTATTGCTATTCATCCCATTGCATATTTCTTGCCACTGCCTTCTGGCCTTCATCGTTTCTGTTGAGAAATCAGCTGACAGTCGTATGGGTGCTCCCTTGTAGGTAATGAACTGCTATTCTCTTGCTGCTTTTAATATTATCTCTTTTTCTTTTGCTCTTGGTATTTTAATTATGATGTGTCTTTGGATTCCTTTTTTTTTTTTTTGAGCTAGTGTTTATTTATTTTTATTTATTTTTTTTAAATTAAATCTTTATTATTCAGATTATTACAATTGTTTCTCTTTTTTCCCCTCCATAGCACCCCTCCACCCAGCTCTCACCCCTCCCTCTGCTCTTAGCTCCCTCCCATTGATCTCATCCATAGGTGTATGATTTATGTCCAGTCTCTCCCTGTACACCCTTCACCCCTTTCCCCCTAAGAATTAACAGTCCACTCCCTTTCTATGCTCCTGGTTCTATTATATTCACCAGTTTATTCTGTTGATCAAATTTTTAATTCACTTAATTTTTAGATTCACTTGTTGATAGATAT